>ML986782.1:0-48301 GCA_010094045.1 Lojkania enalia
CATCGCCAACCGAAAACGCGGCACGCAAAAGCCCCCCCATTGTACACACACGAACACACAAACAGAATGAATGCCCCCCACCGAAAAATCGAACTCCAGTCCCCTGCCGACCTCACCTACCTCACCACCCTCCTCCGCACGACAGCAACCTCCAAACTAGATCTACACCTCCCGCCCGTAACGCACGCCTCCGAGCCCGACGACCTGCGCGCAGCCGCATCGCAGCACCTCGACGCCTTCATATCCCAAATCGTCACCGGCCTCCGCCAGAATATCAGCATCAACGGCCAGGACGTGATGAGCGGCGAGGCCGTCTACTCCGTGGTCGAGAAAGAAGAATTCGAGCCGTACGACGACGCACTCAGGCAGAGGCTGGCGCGGCTGAGCGAGAGGAGGGATAGCCTAATTGCGCAGGTTTCGGGGCATAGGAGGGGGACGCCGGGATTAGCGGCAAGGGGGTTCAGAGAGGGGTTTGAGAAAGAGGGAGAAAGGTTGGAGTTGCTTAGGGTAGAGAGTGAGAGAGTTGCAGGGGAGTTAAGGGACAGTGATGTGCTGAGTGTTGGGGAGTTGAAGAGGGGGGAGGAGGTGCTGAGGAATTGGGAGAGGGCGGTTGAGGGGTTAGGTATGTTAAAGGGGGGCTTGCCGGAGACAAGAGCGAGGCTGGAGAGGGCAGGAGAGGTGGTGGGGTATTTGGAGGGGAGGGGGAAGGCGGGGAAGTGATGGGTGGTTGTTGTTAGATTTGGGATTGGAGTTTTGGTGTTTTGGGGATGGGTCGATTTTGGGCCCGTTCATGGGACGATAGCGATACCCTAGGCCCTTTCAAATTCTATTCAATTCAAGTAGTAACGCGTTGCTTATCTGGTATCACTACTTTATAGCCCGGAGCAGAGACCTGGAAACTAGGCTACTTGACAAAGTCTTGAGGTATGGGTCTGGAATTGCCATATAGTACTATTCCACTGTGTATAGCAGTCACGGGTCAATTTGAAGCAGGACATTCATATTTGAAACGCGCATCCCTTATGCCTCTTGAATGGATATCCACATTGAAGACCTTGGGTATCTTGCACCAAACGCCATATCCGCCCATCTATTCCCCATCCCATCATTCTTCCTCATTGACCCCTCCCTCCCTCCCGAACCCCTCCGGATCCACCGCCGACCTCAAATCAGCCTTATTCTTCTCCACCCAGGCTCTGACCTTTGACTTGTTAATAACAATATCTGCCCCACCTCTCTTCCTATGCTCCAAAACATCCATCACTTGTAAAGTAGCTACAATGTCTTCGGGGACGATATACGTCTCATTCCGCAGATCGAGAACGGTGAGGGTTTTTCTAGATGGCACGCCAAGAATCGCGCGTGCGAGGGTTGTGGACCAGTGGTGTAGATAGGCTCGGCGGCCTAGGTCGGATAGTGCTGTGAAGACCATCAGCGCACCGTTTATATTGACGAAAATACAGAGCAGATAAATTATGTAAATTGAAGAGGAACAAACATACGCTTCTCAGGCCCACCGAGCCGTCTCTCCCTCTTACTAATCTCATAGCTTGCCCCCATGAGTATCTGGCCCAGGCCCTGCTTCTGCCATGGCGGGAATACAAGGATGCAGGCAAGGTTGTTGTTGTCCCAGCTCATCTTCTCCTTGCTGAAGAAGCCAACGACTTGGTGCGCGCCGAGGTTCGCTGATACTTTCGTGTTTGCAGCCGTTTGTGATGTAGGTTGGGAGAAGGGCGTCGATACGGAGGGCGAGGGGTTTTCGGCGACTAGGAGGTAGTAGAGGAAGGTGGTTACATCGTAGAAGACGGATTTCGTGTCGAGGAATAGCTTCGCGAAGAGCGAGAGGTTCTGCGCGTATAACTGCACTCATCAGCCCCCAATCCAAACCACATCGCCCATCCCAGTAATTATCCCCAAGACACCAAAAATTAGAGATAGATACGTGCCTTATTCTCCTCCCCGTCAATTTCCCAAAGACTATACCCCCCACTCTTATACACACAATTTGCCGGCACCGTCGAGTCCACGCCAGAATCTCCACCCCTCCTCTCGCACACCTTCAAGTGCCCCAAAAACCCCATAAGCTCCTTTCCATACTTGAAGCACAAATGGCACACGTACAACCGCTGCACCGTCCGGCCGACCAGCTCCTCAGGGTAGAAGGATGGGTACCAGGGCTTGATGAGGAGTGAGCCGAAGACGACTTCGAGTACGTTAGGGTCAGCAGACGGCTTTGTGGAAGATTTGGAGGGCTTGGCGGTGGATTTTGGGGGCGAGGCGAGGAGGTTTGGGGACATGGTGGGGTTGTGTGGGGGGTTTTGAGGGCGGTGGTGATTGGAGGTGTGGTTGAGAGATTGATGGATAAGGTTAGTGTGGGACGCGGGGGCACGTGATTGGTCTAGTAGTTCACCTGCAGGGCTCGGAAGGGGTTGCGGGAGGGACGCAAATATTTGTCAAGTTCTGCTATAGTTTTGCGAGATATCCGGACAGCAAGAAAGTCGCATACAATGTTGTAGTTGCTCGTATAAATGAAAGGCACGGTGCTCAATATACCTAGTCTGTCTTCACCCGCAGCCGGAAATTAACCGTAGGTTTCCAACCTTCAGAATTAACATCCGAACTTGGAGGGTGAAAGTCTCTTAAGTGTTACGAAAAAAACACCCCGAATGTTTCCGTTGCAATTGCCACAATTCGCCATGGCTAGTGAAAACCACATCGATGAAACCTACCTCCAGATATGAGCGTCCTGCTTTCTATTAATCAGGCACCATAAAACAGAAAACCGAAGCCCAAGATCACCGAACCAACTCAAGGAGTGTTTCTGTTGGTGCGGAGAGCGATCCTAGCCGACTTTCTAGCACGACCCGGTGACGAAGACAGTGTTGACGACAAGTCGAATGATCCCACAACTCTGCCTTCGTTTAATGCAGCAGCGTACCGGTCTAAAAGAGTCATGAGAACTACTGGATCATCTTCGAGATGCTTACGTGCTTCACCATCGGCAAGGATATTGGGGAGCCGCGATTCTATACTGTGGATGATAAACGATCGTAGACCATCATCGATTTCGGGGCACTGTGCGAAAATATCGCTGGCGAGAGCAGTGATCGTCCAGTGTTCACGAATGAACTGAATTCGGCATTTGATAGCATTGATAGCGCGGGACTTAATGGCCTCCAAGCCATACTGTGTATAGTCAGCATAGTCCCAAGCCCTCGTCTGTAATGACTTACTTTGTCTGCTGCAACAACAAGATTCAAGAGCGCGTCTATGATGATCTCCTTCTCCATTTCTTTCTTGAGAGCAAAGCAAGTGAATACGGAGCCGGTGATCTCAGTCTCAACGCCATATATCTCGCAAAGCATCGTCTCGACAGTGAATGCGTCTTCTTCTAGCTGGATACGACGAATCTCGGCCTCCTTTAGAACCATAAGTAGTTTTCTGGGGCCAAATGGAGAGATACGAACCATGAATCCAGGACGGCATGCTGCTTCAAAAAACTGCGAGCGAGTACAGAGACTATACGATAGTAAGCATGAAAATATGTCTAATGAGGTGTTACCAACACAGATCTATGCACCCAGAACTCTTTGATGCCAGCGACTACGGTGAAATCTGAATATTCTCCAGTGTTCCAAAGCCTACATTTCGTTTAGCAATCCCACGTCGACATCCGCTCTCCTCAGCGCACATACCGTTGGAATATCGCTGCCAATGGATCAGAAGCGGTGATAGGCGCTGCATTTCCTCTGCCTCCAAATCCTGCCTTAACGACATCATAGTTCGGCGCGCGAAAATGAGATACATGTTTGCTATGAATGTTAGAAACCCATTTACAACGTTCTGTCGCGGGAAAAGCAAGGCTTACAGAGAAATCTCATGAGTGGTGAAAGACTTTCCAGCGAGTTGCATCAACATCGCTAGGAAACCGCTAGCTGCATCATGGGCTGTGAAGTAGACTTCACATTGGCTTTGCGGAAATACTAAAGCAACTTTTGTGCAACCTATATTTTGGAGGCAGTGTACAGCGGAAACTGCCTGAGCAGCGCACATGTACACAGGGTTGTCATCCGGATACTGGACGAGTACATCATGCCCAAATTCGGTCTTGTAGATGAGTCCAAATTGCGCGTTCTCCTTGTCTAGTTGCAGTCGAAGGTCTTTCTGGTCTTTGACGTAGAGACCCGGCGACGAAAATGACGACACTGCCCAACTTATGGGCGTGGACGACATCTTACAGATGCTATTATACGACCGGCTAAGACAATGATTCCGACAAGATAGGGAAAAGTGTTGTAGAGAGCGTAGCAATGATGTTGAGGTGTAAGGAGACAAATGATCAGTAGAAGAGAGATGAAGGTCGAAGAGAAAAGGGCACCCGGTTGCTGAGTAACTTCGCACTAAGGGCTGTGAAGGTGAAGGTGAAGGTGAAGGTGAGAGTGGAGATGAGAGTGAAGGAAAATTTAATAAAGGGGATCGTCCAATCTCTCTCAAATAAATTCATCGACATAGTCATGTTTACGAAGGAAGAGCAAGGCATTTACTTAAAGGAGTGTTCGGTTCAAATATCAGCTAGCATGTGTGCATAAGTGGTTTCCTAATCCAATAGCTACTAAATCAGAAGAAAGGTGTTATTCCCTACCCCATTTGGGTTTTTCGATTAAATGCTGATAGTGTTCCCAGGGTTTACGCCGGACGCCCAAAGAGAGAAGAGCATTCAAATCATCCCATCACCACGTGGTCGGGACTTGTGGATAGTCTTTCTTGCTGATTCCAAGGTCATCAAAGACAGAATCATCCCCTACAATGAAGTCAATAGAATTCAAACGATAGTAACTTAGTACATACCATGTAGATGGTTCACTCGCAGTTCATCTTCATGCTCCAACCTCTCTAGTTCTCGCTTAGGCTCTCCTTTGCCATGCTTCTTATCCTTCTGTGTAGCTTCCACGGCATGCTTGGTATTCTCACCAATTAGGAGAATCTGGGTGTTAGGATAGTCAAGATATTTAGGCTTGACTTCTGTCCAAGCTAAGCCTCGGAATTCTTCGACGATCCTACGATGTTATGTTAGTGAATAGCCTAGTGTCCATATGGATGTAGCAATAGCATACTCTTTGGGGTATTCTGGCCCTTGAGGAAGCCGGGCGCTGGCTGGTCCCGGCCGCTCCGGGTTCTTGACACTCATAATGAAGCTCCCCTGAGATCGGAGACCTAGGTCCTGTTGGACTTCTCCCATATCCGATGGAATTGTGATTGCATACGCAAGATGTGTCGTTCGATCCTCGGTACGTGTGATCGCGTAAACGCCCTCTCCGACCGGCGTTACTGGTTCTAGCCGGCGCGTACCAGCAGTTTGCGTCTCGTACTCTGCACCTTTGAAGAAATTGTCCTTCAAATCCTGGATAGAAGTGTTTGCCTTCTCCACAAAGGCCATGAAGCGGTCGCGGTGGCTCTTAGGCAAGACCTTCTTCGGTAAAGCGAACAAACGATTATTTTCGAGGTCCTGAAGGGCACCGTCGCCTATTTTGGCTCCTGCTGGCAAGGGCCGGAGTACGAAATACGTGCGTTGCAGGTCGCTGACACTATCTGCATCCTCAATGCCAACTCGGTTACGAACGAAGAAATATATTATGCCCTTTTCCAAGATGTTGGAGGGAAGTTTCGGCTCCCTCTGCGACAATTCTTCGATTGCATGACTTCCATTTGTCTCTGCTTTGTCCGTGCCATTCTCCTCTCCAGCCCTTGCCCCTTCCTTCGCTTCATCTTTCTCATCGGCCCTATTGCCTTCTTTCGATTCTTCTGTCATAGCTTCCTCCCTTGTGTTCTCAGGACCTGCGGAGACATCCTTCGTTTCTTTGTCTTCGGAGACCTTGTTGTCATCTCCAATAGTCTCTTCAATGGTTGCTTGCTTCTTTGGAGCTTTCTGCTTATGGCTTGATGTCGGCGAGCTCGTCTTGTCGACCTTTCTCTTTGTTCCAGCTGCAACACCATCCTTCGGACTGGCTTCACAAGCGCCCCCATGGCGTGTTGTGGGGCGGGTCTCTGGCATTGTATCGTTGTATTGTATATATTGTTACTCTCCCGACAATTTGATTTAATAGAAGATGGAGTAGATGATTGTCCCTGGCTTGTAGCTTCTTCAGCTCTCTTTTTAGCCCGTTTCCCGTATACACGTGCTTGACGCAGTGTGTAAGAGTGACGTCACCACAATCCCATTGCCTAAAGGGGAAGTATCAGTGGACACCAGACGAGGAGAAGGTCATTGTAGAACTGATATTATATCGTGGACTTGTCTGGATTTTGGTGTCCTCC
The DNA here is from genome assembly GCA_010094045.1 of Lojkania enalia. Classification (NCBI taxonomy): domain Eukaryota; kingdom Fungi; phylum Ascomycota; class Dothideomycetes; order Pleosporales; genus Lojkania; species Lojkania enalia. The sequence continues at coordinate 6,316 of ML986782.1, forward strand.
CTGGTTGGGGTGCGCCGGTTACGCATGCCGAGTTGGTAAACCTAAATTTGACGGCCTTTATTCTCTAGCAATTATCTACAAGCCTGCATCCCTACATTCAGTCTCATGAATGTTGTAACAATAATCTACCCAGATCCCCATATATTAATATGTATCTATGAGTACGGTACTTCTGCACATAAGAAATACGTCCAAGCCACGGTAGGAGAACATGAAGGATCTTTCCTTAGTAGGGCATTATAAAGTTAACAAGACTATTGCGCTTCGTTTTCACAGTCGTCTCCTGCATGAGGCCGATCGTTTCTTGTACCCCAAATTTTCTAGAACAAGCATTTTCCCTTGTTATAGCAGCGAACGCCATCCGAACGTAGTAGTCCGAGAACATGGGCTTGCCATTGAATTTATGCTTCTATTAAGTCGAAGGTCGTCTATATGCTTGGATGGCTTGTACGATACCCTCGGGGCTGGGCTTTTCGGCGCATACGTCCGGCGTAAAACCGAACTCATTGATCAGGTAGTCACGTGTAGTTGGACCGATTGTGGCCACAAATATACTGCTGGAGGCAATGTCAGATCTGACCTTTCCTGTACCCAGGTCCAGGAAATTCAAGCTCTCTAACATTGCCTTGCATCCAGTAGGGGAAAAGACAACAACCCACTGGCAACTGGGTTGACTTCGCTTTTTTTTCTGCCATACTGACGAGAAATTGGTCTTGAAGGAGAGCATTTCGCCTGTCTCATAGATGACGATCTCGTCTACTTGTGACTTCTTTCCCGGTGGTAGATCATCGGACTGAAGTGTTCTGGGAATTATGTCTCTTCTCTTCTCGCCGACTAGAAATAGGATTGGCGGTTTCGTCGTGCCAGGGTATAAACCGTTATAATGCTCCATAATGAATGTTGAGAGGACTTCTCCGTTTCCGGTTTCCTCCCCTAGTATCGGACATGGGAGATTCAATGCCCTAAGCCCCCGCGCTGTTGCGGGTCCAACTACGTAGAACGGTAATGTGCTGGGGAGCAGTTCGTCAAGGGAGTGAATCCCATCCCTCTTAATGTCGCCCACTATTTCGGCGAGGGCTTCCACTGCACGTTGAGAGGTGAAAATGATAGCGCCATATTTTGCCAAACCCTGCTCTGGGTCGGGAGCAAAGCCTCCGCTTGTGATGCAGCGTCGAACTTGATTAAGTGCAGCTTGCTTAAATCGGTGCTCGAGGACTGGTACAAAGACCGGATCGTAAGTGCCATCATCCAATGTTGAAAACAGCTCTTCGTAGCCATCAGCAGGCACTGATCTGGTCTTCAGCAAGAGGACGGGAATGCTGGTCGTGGTGCGTGAAGCTGTGGCCATGATCCGTGGAGGGGAAGGGAAATGAACCTTGGAAGGGAACCGATTAGCGAGCGAAGGCTAGCGTATTTTGGGGGTCTGAGCTTGAGGGCCGAAACTCCCAATAAATGGTCCGGGAAAAGTTACTTTCGGTGAAGTTAGGAATTCATCGAGCGACGTCGCACGAATACATTATTTTGCCCGGCCCTTGCAAACACCTCTCCCCCGCCCGTCCTCTGCGCAATCGTCACACCCACACCTAGTGCACCCAGCGGACTGACCAGCACTTCCGGACAGACTCGCCATCGACCCTCGCGCCATCATGGCCGACGTTGCAACTTCTTCTGCCGCTAAGGTGGCCACTGCAGACGCCTCAGCCCCCGAGGGCAAGCAGCACTTTGTGAGGCCCGAGAAGCCAGATGAGGAGAAATTCAAGGAGGACGTTGCAAAAGCAGAAAAGGCCCACGCCGCTGCCCAGGAGAAATTGGTGAGACCTCCCTACCCTGAGCCCTCGTTCTGCCATAGCCCGTGAATTCGCACGCAGCCCACCATGCTCTCGGTTACGTGCATGGCGGTCAAGAAGCCCTGTGCAACTTTGTAATTGCTGAACCGCCGTCGCAGAACGCCGCCAAAGCGAAGCTCGACCTCTCCCGGCCGAACAACAAGGACTCGCCCAATGCGAAGAGGCAACAGGAATTGAAGACCGAGCTCAACGGCATCCGTCAGACTCAACAGGGAAACAAGTCATCGCGGAATGCCGTGCACGAGCGCATTAAGAAGCTGGACGAACAACTCAAGTCACGCCTGAACGAGCTGAAGACCGCCAAAGGACGCATACCTTACAAGACTGTTGAAGATGTTGACCAGGCCATATCCCACCTGCAGAAACAGGTTGATACGGGCACCATGAAGCTGGTCGACGAGAAGAAAGCTCTCACCGAGATCTCGAACCTGAACAAGGCCCGCAAGAATTTCTCCCAGTTCGACGCCCAGCAGAAGGGAATTGATGATATCAAGAACCAGATTACGGAGCAGAAGAAGCTATTGGATGATCCAGAGCAAAGGGCTCTTAGCGAGAAATACACGACCTTGCAGAAGGAACTTGACGAGCTTAAAGCCGAACAAGACGAGGCCTTTAAGAACATGAAGGCTCTCAGGGAACAGACCGACAAAGCTCGCGCCGAACAACAAGAGAAGTACACTGTCCTCAAGCAGGTCAAAGATACGTATTACCAGCAGAAGCGCGCTTATGCCGACTACGACTACCAGGCTCGCAAGGCTCGCCAGGAGAAGAGGCGACAGGAGCAGCTTGATTACCAGGCGGGCAAGAGGAAAGAGGCCGCCGCTAAGCGTCTAGAAGAAGCCAGCGCGCCCGCGTACCAAGATGAGATTCTTGCCACTGAAGGTTTGATTCGGTACTTTGACCCATCCTCCGTCGCTGCGAAAGAAGCTAGCGGGCCAAGCAAATTTGCTGCCGCCGCGCAACGAAAAGTTGACGACTCAGGCTTTACGGGAGCACGCATTGTTAAGAAGAACGAAGCAGAGGAGAATTACTTCATGGGAACTGGAGGCAAAAAGGGCAAAAAGGGCAAGAAAGGGGGCGCTTCCTCCACACCCAGCGATACCAAATTCAATCTTAGCATTGGTGTTATCAACGAACTCGCCAAGGTTGGCGTTGATGCTCCCTCAAGTCAGGCAGATGTACCTGCTACGGTGGAGAAGCTTAAGCAGAAGCTTGCCCACTGGAAGGAAGATCAGGATCGCAAGACTAAGGAGGTCAGTTTCAGCCATTGGTTCCTCGTTTGACTGTGCTAAGTGTTGTTCAGAATATTGCCAAAGCTCAGAAGGAGATTGACCGGCTAGAAGCTGAGGAGAACGAAGCAGACCACGGCAGCAAGGATACAGCCCGTAAGCCTGCTCAGAAGAACCAAGGTGTAAACGGTGGCCCCGTTTCCGCAGACGCCGAGCTTGCACAGGAGAAGGACGCTGAAGACGACGTCGCTGAGGAGCTCAAGAAGGCTAGCATTGAGGACAAGGCTGAGACCACAGGAGCATAATCGTAGCCACAATAGGAACTAAGCATGGGTGAGTGTATTGTGAAAAGTCTTCCAATTTGTTCGGGATTTTTAGCCACCTAACGGTCTTTTCACTGAAAATGGCTCTACTTTTCTATTTCAATCGTAGGGACACTGGCGAGACTGGCATTGCATTCATATCCTTGCGAAGTGTACTCTGTATTGGTCGACATTATTGGTACGAATGTAGAGCGCTGGATACCTGAGTCAATGTTAGATGCTACGTATTTCATGTTTCACTATTGTTGCTGTCCGTGTTGGTATTGCCTTCATTGATGCAGACAAACACAACGTTCGCGCTGTCCGGGATTTATCTACCATATTGTGACAACATAGGGACCGGCACACAAAGTTACACAATATGCGGAACTATAATTCCGGTTTGCAATACCTGGTCACGAGAGGGGTGTTCTCCTAGATCGCGATTCCCCCAGATGTGGGGTCCAGCGTTTGTGACATGGGACGACACACGGTACTTTTGACGTCATGGACTTAGGGGGCGAATAAATACGCGTACGAACGCAGACACATAGTTGAATATCATATCCAAGGTCTTCGTTAATTTAATCCTCAAAAGGTATGATTCCGACTCTCTTCGAATTGAATTGTTTTGCTAGATTCTCTACGCTCGATTTCCCGACAAAGATGTAATTGCTCCTACATATGAGCGATTGCTTTTTGCAGCGAGCTGCAATAACGCCTAGTTGTCAGCACATACTAAGTCAAGTACTCCTAGAATACCAAATACTTGATTCAAATTGAAAATAGTACCCTAAAAATGTCCTCCTTCAGCAACACATCAACCAACCAGCCGGCCGACCCCTACACAGAGAAGAACAAGGAGGAGCCCTCATTGAAAGAAAAGGTCGAGGACCTCCTCCATTTCGTCGAGAAATGCAAGTTCTGCATGATGACGACGCAGACGGCGAACAGTGATCTGCTGGCTTCGAGGTGCATGGCTTTAGCGGCAAAGGTATACATCCTCTCCCAACCCCTCACATTCTACTCCCTAGACACTGCATATTCGATATACTCAGAAGGGCTAACAGAAGATATAGGAAGGCAACGGCCTAGACCTGCTATTCCACACCAACACCGAATCTGGAAAGACGGACGACCTGTCCACGCACCCCTCTATCAACCTCGCCTTCCTAACCCCCGCCGGCGAATGGGCTTCTGTCTCCGGCTACGCCAGCGTCGAGACGGACCGCAAACTAGTCGAGAAATACTATTCGCCTGGCCTGAAAGCTTGGATCGGCGATCTGGGCGACGGAAAGCATGACGGCGGGCCTCAGGATCCCAGGATCGGAATCATTCGCGTCAAGGCCAGTACGGCGCAGTACGCAATCAGCAGGCGCACGGTGGTAGGAAGCGTGGTGGAGATAGCAAAGGGCGTTGTCACAGGCGAGGTACCACAGGTGAACAAGTTGCGGCATTTGAGCGAGGACGAGGTTAAGCAGTGGAAGGCTCAGTAGACTATACTAAAACCATCACGCTATATGTATGTATATCTGATACGTCTACGTCATCAGAATTCAAGGGGGCATGTTATAATGTAAAAAATGTATACATTTTTCCAATCGGCAAGTCACGAAATCTCGAAACTACGACACTCTGTCCGCTTAGAAATAAGTGGCAGACTCCTAGATTAGCATCCGGGTGGGCGACCAACCTCCATCTGGGCGGGGTGACCGTTATAGGGTTCCAATGCGGTCTTTCCGGCTACAATGAAGAAAACTTATCTGAGTAGCTGAGGGGAATAGGAGGTTGGTTTCCTTTTATTTTTTTATTTTTATTTTTTTGTTTCCAACTCCCAGGTAAGAAGAGATAGTAGTATTCATATTTCGGTCTCGTAGGCAAGCAAATGCGAGCTTGTTTATCTATGTTTTGACATATCCATTGCTTGTCATACTGGGCTACAGCTAACTGCACTGTACAGGCCACTTATTTAAAGTTGAAACGTAGTCAGCATGTTGACTGTGCTATGTTGCGATACTGTGTGAAACACGTGTCGGTCGCAGCCAATATCAGTGCACCAATATTAGCCAAGAGCGTCTAGTACACGATATTGTCGGACAAAAACATTCAATGACAATTAAACTACAATATCCTAAAGCAATTCCAAGCAACGGACCGAGTCAGGACGAACGGGAGGGATAGCGGACCCATGGACATGCAGTGCTCAGCAACGATAGTGCCTGGATGTGGAAGCATATATCAATTACGTCATTCTTCAAACGTTCGACTACTTTTAGAAACTCATCAACGCCCATATGCCGCTAATATAACACCAAATACTACGCCAGAAAGTGCTCCACTCACACAAGCCTTAAGGCGAAACTTGGAACTTGAGTCTAACCCCCATGCTAGCCAACTCGACATCTAAATACTTCAGTACACCAGGCACGGCGACAACGGCAATATCGTCGCCTCCCGTAAAGCGGATGCCATTACCATCCGTCCAAATCTCACTCTTGCTTTCAATTCCGTCTGCCAACTTGGCACATCGTCTACACCTCACAGCTCCAGTTCCCCTCTTCTTCCGCTCAAACTCACTAACTGTCGGCGTAGTCGACAAGAAACTGCCGCACGATCTACAAATAGCCGCTTTGGTGTAATCTGAGCAATTCATGAGACGATCCTGAAGTAAGAATGCTGTCCCGTGAGCAAGCAGAGCATCACGCTCCATCTCACCAACACGAATACCACCACCTTTCTTTCTTCCTTTGATGGGTTGGCCGGTGAGCTGATTGATAGGACCTGTAGTTCTGACTTGGTATTTATCGTTAACCATGTGACGCAAACGTTGGTAGTACACGACTCCAAGGTAGATATCCGCAGCAAACTCCTGACCGGTAATACCGCTATACATAGGTTCGTTGCCATAGTAATTGTAACCCGCTTTCATGAGTTGGTGGCCAAAGTAATCTACCGCCGTATTCTGTTCGTCGAAGCGGAAGGGTGTTGAGTCTTGAGCGATACCGTGTAGAGCACCTGCTTTACCAGCTAGAGACTCGACGAACATACCGATGGTCATTCGAGACGGGAAAGCGTGAGGGTTGATGATCACATCCGGCTGTATGCCAGATTCGGAGAAGGGCATGTCGATTGAGGGCCATTTCTGCGAACACACACCTTTCTGTCCATGACGGGAGGAGAATTTGTCGCCGATAACCGGAGAACGGGGGACACGCAGCTTGACACTGATCTTCTGACACGGGTCGCTGCCAGATTCGGATCCGATAATGCGGACTTCTTCGACGAAAGCCACTTCATCCTCCTTGTACTTGAAGAAGTTGGTTTGGCCGTCACGGTTGATGTACTCGCCTGACGTCGGGTCATATGACACAGTATGCCACGCGGCGATGATGTCGCCCGAGCGCAGTTCGGTTCCGATTAAAGGTAATCCATCGTCGTCTAGCTTTTCTCTCCAAGCTGCTCTAATGAGGCCATTGGGAACGAATCCGAACAGCTTACTTATAGATGTACTGGATCGATTTTTCCTGTTTCCTTCCTCTAAATCACAAATCTTGGTTTTGTAGATGGTGCCGTGACCAAAGCCGCGTTCATGCGAGGACTTGTTCAAGATCATAGCGTCGTCCATGTCGTACCCCGTGTAAGATATGACAGCCACAACAGCATTAGTTCCATTAGGGAAGTTGTCCAACCCGTACTCGTTATGGAGGGGTGGTCGCACCACAGGTGTCTGACCGGTTTGCAATCGGTAGGTTTTATTGTCTGTTCGGTATCGCAGGGCAGTTCCGGGGGTTCCCATGGACTGCTTACCCATCTGACACTGATACATATTCCTAGGGGATTGGTTGAAATCAGAGAATGGTGTCATGTTGGCAAGAATAGATAAGATGTTAGTAGGGTCATATTCAACATGGGTTGAGTCGCCTGACACTATTTCAGGATCTGTGCATGCTATTGACATGAAGGGTTGCTCGAATGGTCCCACATAGTCCAGCTTGTTAAGAGGTAAGTATTTCGTAGGTCGGTACATTCGAGCTGCTTGCGAAAACATGTATACGCCGGGATATTGGCCACCGCTGGAATTGGGAATGTATCCAACCTCAAGCTCCAACGGAACACCGTGTGTGCCCTCAACCTTCCAATAGCGAAGAGTGTCTCCTATGACTTTAGCTTGCTTTGGCGAACAGAAACCAAGAACCCGACCGTCCAGCTGTACGACCACACTGGCCTCAAGAGATGCGGATGATTTACTCGATACGCCTAATTGAGCGACCAGGCCTGGAATCGCCGAGACATCAACACTTTGTGTGGCTATTTTACATTTGTGTGCAAGATGATTGAGCAACCCACATGGACTCCCATCAGGGGTATGAACAGGACACAAAAAGCCCCAGCTTTCCGGGAGGAGTTTTCGTACGGTAGTCGTTTTCAGCTGGGCAAAGAAAGCTCCTCTGTGTACCATTCGGAAGTGACTGATGAAACGGTAAAAGTTAATCTTTTCGGCAACCACACAGAATCCAGCTGTTTGTTGGAGATCCAATCCAGTGGGACTAGCTAGATTCCCCGTGGACAAGAAATATTCCATAGCCTGACCTAAATTCTCGTTGGTCCTCTTTAGGATTTTGGGTAGGAAATCTCGCTGAAAATCGGGGGAGGTAAAAGCGGGCCAATCATTTCTTCGTCCCCAGTCTTGAAGTGGCAAACGAAGCAAATTCAACCACTCCTCAAGTCTTTCTTTTAAAATCATGCCGTACAAATGGCCGCCAAGTAACACTTCTTGGTTTTGGACCGCATCAGGGTTATCGACGGAGCATTCTCCTTCGACTAGAGCATATAGCTTTCTGATCATGAAGAGAAGCATTCTAAACTTGTCGGTGTTTTGACTCTCTGTGACGTCGTACGACCCCAAGTGAGGTAGAATGATCTTCCTAAGGAATTCCGTCCCCGCATCTTCGTCGCTCATGTCCTCGGGTACTTGTAGGATGATCTTAAATTTTTCTCCAAGATAGGCCCTTGTCTTCGCCTTTGAGTGCAACCCATAGACCTTGTATGTGCGAAGAAGTAATTCCACACGATCGGTCACGAACTGTTTCTCCTCAAGGCCTTTAGAATCGGCTGCCCCGACGATCCCTTCGAAGATCTCCCGGTCATTTGTCTCCACCAATGCCTTGAGGACCATCATGACGGGAACCAGATATTCTGCTTTCCTCCACGAAAATCGCAGATTGACGTTACCGTCGCTCAGATAATGCAGCGCATTGGTCTGTGACGTTTGGTCAGGGCGCACGCATCGAATAACTATGCCGTAGCTTGTGTAGCCTGGCCCACGATTCGTGAACGCGCCTCGCTTGATGGCCATTGGATAGTTTCGCCTGTTCACGAGAAGCATGCGGATTAACTTCTCGATGCCATTGACGATGAAGTATCCGCCTAGTTCTTCCGACTCTTCTTTGGCCTTGACGAGCTGGTCCGGCGTCATGTTCTCGAGGTGGCACCTATTCGACTGTCACGCGAGCAGTTAGCATCCCGCCCAGCGCGCGCAAAAGCTGCAGGTGAGCTTACCCTGAGCATAATCGGAACATAGCCAAGTTCGCGGACGGTCTCTTGCCAGTCGCCGTTGTTTACCTTCCACTCGATGCGTGCCCGAAGCTTGCCCCTGTATGTAGCATGTCTTTCCCGGCACTCTGCGGGGAGGATGTTGCGGTTTTTGAGCGCAAACTTGTTCGTGTGCGGGAGGACCGACTTTTCGAAGAACACCTCCTGTATCCGCACATGGAGACGGTTCTGCTGGCCGACATCTTCGGGCTTGGCGTGCGGGTCGCTGTCAAGGAAGACCTTGGTGCCAATGTCCTTGATGCCATGCTGGAGCAGGCCTCCGCTCGCGAAGACGGCGTTGAACGAGTCAATGTGAGGGTCGACGGCAGCAGCAAGCGTAGGGTACGCGGTTCTGTCCTTGGGGGGGTTCTGGAAGAGGCGCTGTCGGCGCACTGTGTCGAAGCCCGTCGCCCACTGCGTGTCTGTCGTCGCGGCGGGCGCCATGGCTGCTGCTGCTGCTATCCTGTCGTCTTGTCTCTGTCTGGCCGGGCACGAAAAATTTCCGTTATCGATAGCGTAGCGGCGCACGGGCCGCCATGAACCGCCCGCGGGCAGAGCAGCGAAGTCACGAGTCACAAGTCGCGCACACGTCTTGGCAAAGCGGCTCACTGATGCGGGTACACAAGCAACTGCAACCATTTCTTAGGGCGGCACGGATTCCCTCGTCCTGCCATCCTCGCTGCACGACCTCTACTGCTGCTGAGCCCGCCCCGAGCATTGCTGTTCCCCATTGCTCAGCCTCCGATCACGCTGCGATCGTCAAATCATTGCCCGAGACCACCCCGCAGCAAGGATTCCCAGCTTGCCCACCTGCCCTCGTCCAGCATACAGCATCCAGCTCCAGTTCCCCAGGCAGAACGAACTAACTCTCCACCACCAGAACCACTGCTGCAGCGTCGCCGGCTATGGCGAGTATCTTTCGACGCATCTACGACTGGCTGCTGCGCCTGTTCTGGTCCGTTTTCCCGCCCCTGCCCCTCTTCCTCCAGTCCCCGCGGCCTCATGCGCCATTTGATACCTCGTCCCCCCCATCTGTATTGTACCCGGAGAAAGAGCACATCTGGATCCCACGACATACAATGCTGGATGCTAACTGTTCTCATCGCGCAGGGCCACCGAGATGGACATCACCATGATCGGTCTTCAGAATGCTGGCAAAACGTCCTTGTTGCGAGTTTTGGCGGTGAGTCTCTCCCCATTTGGGAAATTGCGGTGCAACGTCGCCAGCGGCCCTTCGACGAAATCGTTCTCCGCTGACTTCTCCCCAGGGTGGTGAATTTACGGTCGAGTGCGTCAATGTTTACTCCGTGTAGCGCAGGCGGACGACGGAATGTTTCTTCAATATTCCCATCCGCTGCTTCGCGCAACCGGGTGTTCCCGAATCAGATGGGTCAAGCGCTAACCATTGGCCATAGCTCCATCCCCACAGTGGGCTTTAATATGAAGCGCGTCCAGAAGGGTCATGTCACCCTCAAGTGGTGAGTCTTTTTGATATCCGTCCTGGTCACGCACATCCATCTCTTGCAGCGCCAAGCCCATCCGAACCGGCATCGCGGGCTCCTGGCTAATCTGCCCCGTTCGCAAGTTGTATCTGCTGACCACGATTGGCTGCGTAGTTGGGACCTCGGCGGTCAACCTAGATTCCGATCCATGTGGGAGCGATACTGTCGAGGAGTGAATGCCATTGTGTAAAGATCTCTCCTAAATGTCGTGTGGTGTTGTTAATAATCGTTCCAGGTTCATCGTCGATTCCGCCGATAGGGACGCCCTGCCTGTTGCTCGTGAGGAGCTCAAGCTCTTGCTTGAGAAGCCGGCTTTGGAGGGCATCCCCCTTCTCGTCCTCGGGAACAAATCAGACCTTCCAGACAAGCTCTCGGTAGATGAACTAATCGAAGCTCTGAACCTCAGGGCAGTGTCGCATCGCGAAGTGAGCTGCTACGGAATCAGCGCAAAGGAAGAGACCAACCTCGATGCCGTCCTGCAGTGGTTGATAGCGCGTGCTAGTAAGTAGCGGCACCTCGGGAGATGGTAGCGCGGATAATACGACCGAAGCCTTCCGAGAAGCAGGATACTTATGCAGTTCCGCAAACGACTTGGTATGGATTTTTGACGGACTTCACGACTCCTGACGAGCCCGTAACCGCCATGATAACGGCTGTCAGCTTATATACGACATACTTAATGATTCTTACGACGTGACGGAAAGAAAGACGGGCAGTTTGGACTGCAGGCTAGCGATGGCCATCTCAAATTCCCCATTTCGTAGTTCAATTGAACTTTTCTCTTTCTTGCAGGTGGGCATTGGTATCTTTGTACGTCCTACAGTTCTTAGCGACGTGGCGGCGAGCCTTTTGGATGATTTCTCTTGAGTGAACCAAGCCTGTATCTTTTTCCTTCTCCCTTTTTTGGTGAGCCTGATAGTGGATAGGCACGATTTTAAATGAATTGTGAGGTAATTGGGCGCGAGCTTGAAGTTGATTCGTTGAAGAAGAGGTCCGCATGTTAACCACGACACTCCAACCTTGCGAAGTGAAGCCGGAAATCAACCTTCTGCGCACGCTAACATGGTAACCCAATGAAGCTCCTTGCTCGTGTTGGCACCCGCTCTTTGGCACGTGCGCGCTCTACCTGCGACATGCGCATTCTCGGTTCTATGGGATCTCAAGGGCGCACGAGGCGAATGTCGCAGGAGAATGAACACTGCGCATTGAAAAGCACCGTCGTGAACAGTGCTTGCGTGACCTTTGTTCTCCCCAAGCTGGAATGCTGGCTGGCCGTGGTGTTGCAGATCCAAGCAGAGCTGGCGCTTCTGGGAAAATGGGCGCCGCAGCGCAACTCCAGCATGAGAACTCAGCGGCGACGGACCAAGGAATGGCGATTGCGGGCAATGATGGCGTACACGGGCAGTAGAGAGGCGGCTTTGAGAGCGAAGGGAGACTTTGCAGCTCGCTGCTGGACGGGCAGCTCTCAAATTATTATTTCGGAGGCATGCTTCAACAATGGACAACTCATCTTGCATTAGCGGGCTCCAGGGAATCTGGCAGTTGCGCCGTCTCATTGGCTACCCCAACCATTTGCAATCCGGGGCCTGTCCGCCATCCATGCCGCGATGAACCCCGATGGAGCACCCGCGAGAGCGAATGGTTCATGCGGGTTTTGTTGGGTCACGGTGAGGCGCACAGAACCGCCCGAGGAAGCTAGAGCTGTGGCGCGTTGGATGAATTTAGAGGTTGCAGGCTCCGCTGGTGCTCATCGATGAAGCTGGGGAAGCGTTGAGCCAGGAGCTCGTCGCAGTGGTGGAGGAATGCCCGAGGATATGTTACTCGTCCCTAGCATCTACAGTTCAGGAAGGATGCTATGTGGGTGATTAGTCGCCCGGCAGCTAGTCTGTAATCCATCATTATTGTATACTCATGAAAGAAGGAACATTGCACAGCTACAGCACAGCGATTCCGTCATCACCAAGGCTCAGCAATAACTTTCAAATAGACTTGTGTCAAAAACCACGAGCCGTGTCCGAGCGTTGTGTTGCCCTGCACGCACACCGGATCGGGGAGCTGTGTCTTGTCCAGGCTGACTTCTACAAACCGCTCAATGATCCTTTCTCGCTTCATACGTCTCCTTCGGACCATATCTACAGCCGGCCTACCACTACCTCGGTCGAAGAACAGACCCAAGAGCTAATCGGTTTTCCAGAAATGTTCCATACGCAATTGCTCTGCGCCACAGCGTGGATTGCTGCGCCTCTTGGCGGGACGGTACGAATCAGGATTCTAGAACATCTGCCCGGTTACAAACATGGCTGGGTCTCTTAGTAGTAGCTGGAAGATTCTGTTTTGAGATTGTCCCCGGACACAGATCGGATGCTAAGCCGAGCATCCCCAAGGAAGAATGGATGTGGCTCCGGAAGAAACCCTCCACGTAAATGGCCGACCTGGATTGACGCCTTTGCCATTGGCCAGCAGGACGGTAGGTCAGGACAAGAGACGCGCAACACTCCGAAGACGGCCAGGCTTGAGTGGACTTTTACCTCTCAACACATGGGCTCCAGCAGTTGCAGCCGGCGGATGCCGCATCTGGTGGAGTGATGTTGAGTGATGGCAGTACCATCTACTAGCAGGACACGACAGCGGGCGTCTTGGGAGCCGTTAGTAAGAAGGAACTCAAGCGTCGTAATAGCCTGACCGCAGCGCAATCACACACCGGATGACCGTTTGCCGTTTTACCTCCCATTCTAGCGATTGGTGAGCAATTGGGTCGCGCTGGCCAAGTAAAGTGGCCTTGGCTGTGGCTGTGCCGAGCTCTCATCCCTGCCCCAACCATCATTCATATTCGTCATACGTGCCAGCCTTTCCTCATTGTCCCTGTACTCTTCCCCACCTCCTTCGTTCTGCGGACAGTCAAGTTCCACCCTACAACGTCTAGTTTCACTCAGCTACTCGCCGGACCGGTCATATCACATCCGAGCAAGATGCCGGGCCTTGTTCCGAGAGATTATTATGATGAGTATGTTTCGCCTCCCCTCGCGCCTACTTCATCTTGCTCTCCCGCTTCCTTTCGTTACCTTCAGTTGCGCCAGTTTCACCATTTGCGCCCCATTTCTCTTTGTTCAAACTCCCTATTATATATAACATTGCGACTACGAGACTTGTTTGCACAGCATACTAAACGATGGCCAGATGTTGGATCGAGAATGGCAGGCAGTACTGCCGCAGGAGCGCATGGAACGACTGGGTGCGATGGGTTGTCCTCGTCGTAGTCGTCCTAGGCTTCTTCCTCCTCTTTGTCCTCTGCTCGTAAGACTTTAGAACATTCCCCGGCGTATGCGCTCGCGCTAATCGCCACGCACAGTTGCATAACTGCCCGTCGTCGACGTCGCGCCGGCCGAACACCCTTCTACGGCACCGGCTGGGCCGCACGACCGGGACACTACGGAAACCAACAACAGGCACAACCCTACTACAATAACAACTACAACCAGCCCGCTCCGCCGTACTCTCCCCCGCCTCAGAATACATACTATGGTTCCAACTCTGGATACTACGGTCAGCAACAGGGCGTCGAACTCCAGTCTCCTCCTGCTACCTACCATCGCGGTGAAGAGAACGTGTACCAGCCTCCTACTGGCCCGCCACCCGGAAAGGTGTAAGCACATTGTATACCGTGACGGTACCTCTCGATGTAATGCCGTCACTCCGGGGAAGGAGCGGAACTTTTTTTTTTTTTTTTTTTTTTTGGCGAGGCGCTGGACTGGAGCGTATCGATTCACGCTCAGATACAACGATGGCACTCGAGCTGTTAAGAATGCACCAATTATCCTCTCTATGACTCTCTTTGACTACGAAAAGACTCGCGGGTATTGCAAGTATGTAATGCGGTTCTTCGTGTATCCTTTATTTTCGGAATGGGGGTCTAGAAACTCTTAATTGTCTATAATTCAATAAAGACTAGTATTAATCTCATGGTTTTGCTGTCTTTTATGGATTTCGCGGATATGAATGCTGGAACTTTTACCCTCTGCTCGAAAGTTTCCCTATTTCGGCACTGGACCATCTCAGCTACTATTCGCGCTCTTAGAGCCAATTCTCTAATTTCTAGCCCTAGCAGAATTTGTCTACGGACTCGATAAAGCCTGAGTCGCGCTGACGTGACAATCCTCACCACCAACAAAGTCAACCAAATCACCATGTTAGAACTATTCATCTCGACCGCATTATCTCGCTCCGGAACCCCGCAGCGGAACACACACTCCAGTACTATCGACATGTGAGTATTAGAAAGCCTCCCCTGCCGCCCTCGCATAATGATATATATACTTGGGATCATAGTGAATGTAGAGCCATTAGTTCCTGTATGTGTGTGTGAACTGTAAACTTCCGGCTTGTTCCAGCGGATTATTCGGAAGAGTGGGGGTAGTTTTAGTATGTGTGAGATGTGCGTGCAGTACCATTTACAAAGTAGACTATTCTGGAGTAATACGTTTTCGATCCGCTAGGCCGAATCGCGAGAGTGGAATTTAGTTTCCGTCTCGTCCGGGGGAAGGATCTTTGTAGGGGATTTGGTTTGGGGCAAGTGGGGAGGTCTGGTGGGCTTTGCTGTGGTTTTGTTTTTGGGTTTTTATATCTGCGTCTATCCCTATCATAGAGGTTGATCTGACGTCTGTCCTATTATTCTCAGTGCTTCAGGTGAAGTAGTTGGATTAATGGGAGGATGTAGAGAGTGGTGATTTATATACAATATTAAGAATTATACATGTTAGATCGATTAGGAACCCCTTTTCATGGGTCTATGGAATGAAACTAGGCATGTGAGGGGATGTCATTTGTATAATTCATAGGTATGAGGTGCTGAGGTGGGTTGAGTATTTATGCATAACCGAGAGGGTGCTTTTTAACAGGAGCCCAAACACAGATCAACGATGTGCATATATATGCATTGCTAAGGTCCTTCTATTTCTCCATTTCGAATGCCAGAGCTGTATGTTTGTATAAATATGCGTAGGACCCCTCTCCTTTTCCAGCTAAACGTACTCTAGATCAAAATCCCAAACCCTCCGCTATTCCATATAGTTAATATGTGTCTATGATCCCGGATTTACATCATAGCGTGTAAATAAACTCGGGATTCTCTTTATCAGTCAGGTCGAGCCACCTACAGCGGGCATTAGCAGACGTGCGCGTCTTCAAGTACGGAGGCGGGACATAATCACTCACTCTTGGTTCTCTAGCTTCACATAATCCGGTGCATTTCTGATCTGCTCTTTCTTCTTGTTCTGCCACTTGCAGTACCAATGGATGAATGCCAAATCAACTAGACATACACACCAGCAGACGATGATTGTGATTTCGCCAGGGACATATCGCGGAGCGTCTTTTTGCCGGAATGTTTGGGGTCCTACAAGGTGTTAGTTCCGTGTCGTGGATTATAAGTGCAAAGTATATGTACCGATAATATTTCCAGTGCAGTAGCCAATTAGATACATCGCTGCGACTGTAGTCTTCTTCGTATATCCCGCGACATTCGAACTGATTAGGCTGAGTAGCGCTACGAACGGCGTCGGCGATGCCTGCGTTAAATAATAGCCGGCTAGGCGCCCACTGTTATTACTCAGGGGCAACGCAACGATCAAAATCATTCCAAGGATAGCGACGATGAGTCCGGAAAAGGAGATTAGGATGCGGTGGCCGTACTTGTCGCCTGCCCACCCTGCAGCGATCAGGGCCACGATTTCTACGGCGCCACCGGGTGTACCGTAGAGCAAGGACTCTTCTGGCGTGTACCCGAAGCCGACGATTAGTTGAGAGAAGAAGTTTGTTATTCCACCTGTCCGGCATCAGACTACTCGTCCTTCAAAATAGTGCGACAAACCATACCATTCGGAATATCAGCCAGCAGTGCATAACAGAAGAACGCCCAGCTCAGCGGATCAAGCAGTGCCTCCTTAAGTTGATACCATTTGAAGTGTTTATTCCCAACTCCTTGGCCGTTGACCCGGATTCGTTCGATGGCAAGGATCCGGTCTTCCTTGCTGAGCCATCTGCAATTCATTTGGTTATCCGGTACGGCCCAGAGAAAAATGATGCCAATACAAGTAGTTAGAAGTCCGGTCGCGAGGAAGACGATTTTCCAGGGTTCGATCAGTGTGCCAGTCTTGCGGCAGCCGACGGCGATTCCGTATGCGAGCAGTCCGCCGAATATCTACATTACTTAGCCGTGGAATTGATACAATATCAAGTTGAAGAAATCTTCTATGCGAAGGATGGTGCCACAAGAACGATGTAGGTAAGACCACCCATTATCGATGTTCTACGGTCTTAATCGAACATTTTGATCGGATAACGGGTTGATTCTTCGTGAAAGCCTGAAAATACCGAACTATGCCTACCTGCGCAAAGCCATTGAACGAGAACCAAATGCCCGTCCTTGTACCCTGCTCGCTCTTTGTATACCACTGAGAAGTGAAGAGTGCAAAGCCAGGGGTCACTGCAGCTTCAAACAATCCCAGGAAGAACCGAATCGCAATAGCGCCCGCGTAGTTCTCTACCGCTGCAAAGCAGGATAGTACCAGTCCCCACATAATAATATTGAAGGCCGCTATTCAGGATCAGTATTTCCCTATGATAATTAATAGAAGTACCACTATACAGTATTTCCCCAGCGGGAGTCTTTGCAAAAGGCGATTTGTAGGATATTCCCAGGCGAGATAGCCGAAGTAGAACATAGAACCGAGCCACGAATACTGGCTACCCGAGATTCCAATGCCACTTTGGAGCTTGTTATCCGAAGGCGGTAGTTTGAGGCCCATTATACTGGCATAGCTTAATGTCGTCTTGTCGAGGTAATTTAAACCGTAGATGACGCACAAAATCTGTTTAATTAGCCACTGTGGATGTGGATGTTCTTGCTTGAGCTTACAGGCATCAGATGCAAATCGATCTTTCTCAACAGCCTCTTGTTCGTCTCTGGCGTCAGTTCGAGACTTTGCCCGTCGTATTGCTCGAAGGCTTTCATCGCTGCATCTGCATCGTGCGAATGTTTGAGGATCTTTTCCTGTACGCCTATCTTGCTGCTCTCGAGTAGTTCTGTAACCGTTTCTTTCTCGGCATCGCCAGGCGACGCCGTTTTCTCGAGTGCTGACGCCATATCCTTCAATTGAGAGACAAGGACCGAAAGACGTGAAGTTGGGCGGAAAGCCAACTGTCTTGTAGGAATAGACCAATTTTACGGAAAATGCGCAATGATATATCGCCCTGGTAATGCAATCTATTACGTTGAACAACCTGAGGGGTACTGTACTCACATTCCGAGCAGTTGGGACTTAGATAAGAGCCCCCTGCTCATCCGGGTCGGGAGTTGTGACGGCATTGGAAATCTCTCCACTGCACGTTAGGATACAGCGCAGATCTGCAAGGGAGGCAAGATATGCCTACGATACTTGTCGCTTCCGAGGAGGATGAACAGCAGGTTATTCCAGATACGGAAGCTGCTTCCTATCATCACTGACTGATACAATAGATAAAGCCTACAAACGTCTCGTGATATCGATTGAGTGCTGACTATTTAGTATTAATCTGGAGGGTTTCAATCCCCACAGACGACGCTTATGGGCATTGTAATGCCGTGAGGTTGAGCTCTTGATGCAAATTGGCGGCTTGGTGAAGTCTTTCGATCTCTCCGTCAATTGCTAAAAGATTCTTGAGCCGCTAAAAGTTTATTAATAGTTAAGTATATTGGCTTACCCATGGTGGCTATCGAAAGTGGGAATGCACACAATTTATACGAGAGTGGAGGTTTTACTACTCTTGGGGGCCCCCGCCACTCATGGAAGCCACCGAGCTAGCGCACCAGACCTAAATTAAGCTTGAAACCACACCTCTATATCGTACCGGATAATTGTAGTCCATTCCAGGCGGGCTCTCGCTATGACAAACTCGAAGGTGGGCTTGGAAAGAAAAAATGATTACCAGTTGTTCTTGACATTATGAAACGTCTCAAAGTCTTAAAAGTACCTACTTCGGCAATGACAGGATGCAGATGATACTAGTCTCTAGCGGGGACATGGATTTAGAATGACAATGAACTAGCATTCTAAGCAGAGATACTATATGCTACAAAGAATTGCCCTTTGCTTTTCGCTGCTGGAAGGAAAATAATTGGTAGCACCCGTTTGGTGCATCGCAATGAAGAGTCCCGATCCGATAACACCGATATGCTTGAAACCATTAAAAACTCCGTTGGCGTGTGCATAGCCATCCATCGATATGCCAAACGCCGCCCATATGCTCCTGATGCTGCTGCTAGTTATCAGCTTAAAATGCTATAAAGGAAATCGTAACGTCATTATCCGTACGAAGGTGAATTGATCTTTTAGAAAGCCACCATTATACTCGTATTCCCGCTTATCCCGCCTGCATATCCGATCACGACCGAGCAAATAGAGCCGTGGTGAGTTTGTTCAAAACCGCCCTATCGGTTTGGGTGCTGTTACTCGCAATTGCGCCTCCAGGGATGTCTCGAGTAGGTTTTTGGGTTTGGCTTGTATTCGGGCTCCGGCTTCCCGAGCGACTGTTACTCTGACTACTCTTGACATCAGTGCTATTGTCGGTTGGGTGGCCATTAAGTAGGGCGCCCACGCTTGGAATCGTGCGTGCAGGAGAGGGCGCATTGACGGCAAGTCCATTCGTTGTCGATACATTCAAAGTATCTGGTGCCCTTGGGTCCGAGGGCTGGGGAGAGGGTGGTTTATTGTCCGTTCGACCTGAGACTGCCGGCACACCGTTAAGAGCCGGAAGGGTTACACTTTGCTCAGGTAGTGATGGATTAGGTGGAGGTACATGGTGCTGACCGTTAGGGTGTGTGGGTGGTTGTGGCTGCTGCGGTGCGAATTCGGAGGGCTGTAGGGGTCTCGGTGAAGGGTGATATTTGTACTGTGGATGTGCATACGGGTGAGTCGCAAGCATTGGGTGAACTGGAGGTTGGTGGGGATGTTGGAGTGGTGGTGGAACACGGTCAAATGCTGTATGCGCTGGAGGATGGTGGGTAAATGCTTGAGGGTGTGCGTAAACAATTTGACCATAGGGGATTGGAGAAGCCCCTGGTGGATAGTAGGTATACTGAATCGGAGGAGTGCCATTCGGTGTGAGGGGGTAGTTTCCACCTGGAATGTAAAGCGGTGGCTGAGGTGGTGGGCGCGAATATGGCGATGATGAGCTCATTTGCTGGGGCGAGTGAGCATATGGAGAGCCTGGCATTGGTCCACGGGTGACAGCAGGGACGCTGGTGGTTTCATTTACGGAGGACTCGGGATACATGTTCTTTGGGGGTCGAATGTGGCGGAGCTGTGGGTCTTGTGTAGGCTGCTGCAGATTGTTCGCTTCTGGGGATGAGCGCGCGTAGTAACTGATTAGGTGTAGGTGCTGTCCACTTGAAGTTGTGATACTGAACGACTGCTTCATCAAGCCGTCTGGCTTGTATCGATATCCATCAGGACCTTCGCCATCCGAGTCGCCAGTAGCTGAGCCGTCTGGCGACTTGCCGCTTGGACGCTTGGGAACGGGTGCTGGGGTGAAGGTGCTTCCTCCGCGTTTGCCCTCCATTTCTCGATAGGTCAGGAAGCTGCCCGATACGCGGCTGGCGCTCCACGACTTGCCGTCTGTCCATCGCCGCATGCCAGCCTCCCGCTCGTCCCATACAAATACGGAACCCGACTTGATCTGCTGGCGTTCTTTCTCAGATAATCGACGCTGCACACGGGGTAGGAGGCCAATTCGACAAGCCTCGAAGAGGAGCACGGCGTCCTGCGGCGTGCGGACGTGGCCATGGTAGGTCTCCATGACGGATGGAGACGGGATCCGACTTGGATGACCCGGTCGTTAGGGAAGCGTTTTGATATAGTGAAGTGTACCGTTTGCGTCCACGCTCACGTCGAGGTGGAGGTAGGAGCAGGAGGGTCTGGAAGTGTAGCGTAGCTTGAGACGCGAAAGTTGTGGAACGGTTGTATTCAAGCCGAGCCAGACTTGGGGAACAATTGGTAGCTGGGGGCATGTGTTAGCCAGAGCTTGCTCATGGACAGATGTACTGGGCGCCGTAGGACAGCTGTAATAGGGCCCCATGGACGTTGCCTAGAAGTGCCTGTGCGCTGCGAGTAATCGAAAGAATATAGTGGGCTGTGCAGGATTTGGGGCGAAGGATCCGACAGGGAAAGAGCAACGATGCTGCCTTCCCGATTTTCGGACACGCGTGTCGTCAATGCAGCCTACCACGACGAAAGAGGAAAATATGTGCGCCGTTGCGGCTCTCGGTGCGGACGAGAAAGTACGGGGAGAAAGGGAGACTTTTTTGTGCTGGAGGTGCAAGCGAATGATAGAACAGTATTGGTACATGTACGTGCGAAAGACCGGGTAAGACTGGACGTGCAGGGAGAACGCATAGAGGAAAGAAAGAAGATTACGGGGACTTACCGCCGGGACTGGTGTCGGTTGACGTGGGCAAGACGAGCAGTTTCGTCAGGTGGGCCGCAGCCTTGTGCGATGTGCGTATATATGTCGGCGGCAGGCCGAGGACAGGTAGTCGTTTAAGGCAGAGAGAGTGTGTGCGTGAGAGAGACGGCGCCGCGAGGGAGCTCCAGCGAGATGAAACGGGCCTGGCGGATGAAACGAGACGAGGGTGTTGCAGGAGCGCGAGAGGAGCGCGAGGCGCTGGGGCACAGAAGAGGCAGTGGAGCGGGGACAGGAGAAGCGAAAAGTGTAAAAGTGTTCGGAAGAGTCACGCTCCTAAGTATCTTCGCCCGCGGGATCCAGGAATGCTCGTGGGCTTGCTCGCTGCAGAGGCAATGGCTCTGGGCGCTCTTGATCGCCGCCGAGTCTTGTGTGGCGCTGATAGCGAAATAAGGCCCGGATCAAGCTTTATTTAACGCTGGTTCTAACTTTGTCCCAGCCTCCTGCGCGACCCCAGGCACCGTCAAACCGCAGCGGAGCGCCGTGGCTGGCCCCCTGCTGCGCAGCGAGCGCTCGTCCAGACCCCGGAGGCGACATATATTGTTGTTCTATCCTCGCACCTCGTCATGCACCCGCGCCGTACGGGTACGAAGGCGATGGGGAAGGGGGCGGCAAGGAGCTGCACCACCAGCGCTGCTGCTGCTGCTACGGGCGGCACGGAAACAAGGGCTCGCCGCCCAAGAAACGGCAATGCTTGGAGACACTTGTCCGCATGTGCTCTCGGTGTGCCCAGAATGCTACCTACCTGGGCGGTGGACAATGGCATCATGCCCGTTGGCGTCGCCGTCGTCCACGCCCGGCTCACAGCTCACAGGCTCACAGCCTCGATCGCGGGCCAAGCTTTCGCACACTGGCCTCTTCGCAGACGACGCTAACAAACCTTAACCCAATCTTTAATCTTCGGACGGGGACACTTTAACGGGGACAAGCCTTGCGCCGCTTGGCCCTCCAATCCGGGCGCGGCTCTGACACCGCACGCACCGCAGACACCGCTTGGCCCTGGCCCCAGGCTCGGACCATGCCATGGCCCATCGAACCTCCGTCCATGTCGCCGTCCATGTACGTATCTTGCGCGTCTTGTGGGCCTTGGCCGCGGCCGACGCCACGGTGCCGTTCTCTCGGCGTCCTTTATTGGGAGCACAATAACCAGCTCGGCCAAGACGTGAACCAAGAACGGCGCAAACCACCTCGTGCTGTCGTTGCTTCATCAGTATTATGGCATTCCATGGCAATGCTTGGCTCCAAGCCCGCCTAAACCATCATGACGGCGCAGTCCCACCTGCCTCCGTAATCTACCGCTTGGCACGCTTAGAAGACTGACTGTACTGTAATAGAACCGCATCTGCTCCAGTGGGCAGTCACCCTGGCATCAAGGGAAATCGTCTGTTACCCTGCGGCGTCACGCAGCACACGCAACTACACTCGCACGACATGTATACTTGGAGCAAGAGCATATCCTCCTAACTAAGCCTCCGCACAGCAGCGATCCTTGGAAAAGCTTCCGCTCGGCTCCACCACTACTCCCACGTAATCCTCTTTAGCGTGATGAGTCTTAGGCTCCGCCAGCGAGTCGTTATGGGCTCGGTTGCCCGCAGGTAAGCATGGTTGCATTTACTGTTTAAGCTTACTCTGTGTCCGCATCACAGCAGCCAGGTTTGGCTTCCACGCCGACGGGATTGAAAGCGGCGACAGAAAGTTTCCGTTTACAGGAGATAGATGTCCCAACCTAGGCCGCTTCGTGTCCCCGTGCCCTTTTCCCTTTCCGAAGAATTTAAAAATGTATTTAGCGCTCCATTGCACTCATATCAGTAGCCGTCCTACAAGAGAGAGGCGTGTGACTAGGACCGGAAGGCCGGCTAAGTGCGGGCTGTTGCAAGACATTGGCGAATGCCCCAGTACCAACCAAGAACCTCGGCCGTCGAAACTGGACCAGTCACTCTAGCTTGCGATTCTCAGTGAAAATCGCTGCAAGGAGTGTCATGGACTGGCGTCTCAGGCCTCTCAGCTTGCCACAGGGAGACAAAGGGCCGAGATTATTGGCCCAGGTGACCCACAAGCTTGCCAAGCAGCAAACACGGGTATGTTTCGACACTTGGCCAAGCCGCAAATCTCCAAGGCCCATCAACGGCAGCTTTTCTTGTTGCGGATCGGATTGCTCGGAAAAAGGCCGCGTCAGCGTGGATGGGAAGGGCTCGACAACTCCACAAGGTGGCTATCCCGCATCAGGGAAAGTGGTGCGAGGCCGACAGCCAACAGACGCTCCCTTACTCGGCATCAAGGAGCGGACGATAAAGGGCTCCGTCAGAAAACATGTGCCAAAGCGCCAGGGAGGGGACAGCTGCGCCATGAAATATGATTGCCAAAGCAATTCTCTGGCGTCCGTACTTGTCATACGACGTGATACGAGAAGCGATCAGCCGGTCTCGCTTCCACTTAACAGGGTTCCAGATAAGGTTGGAAAAGAGTTAAGCATAAATCGCTGACCCGCTTGCCCATCCCGCAGCAAGCCAGCTATGTGCCAAAAAGAGCACTATGTACTCGTCCTTATCGGGCATGCAAATCGTCAGGGACGGTGTTGTGGCTACATACGGAGTACTGGGCGTCGCGATATAAAACGAGGACGTCGTATAGGCGGCTGCGATCGCGTTCGCCGTCTGCCTGCCCGTTTTCCAGGCGGCCGACAGCGCGGAGGAGACCATGCAGAGGAAGTCCCACGGCGGAAGCCGAATACGGCCCTGCCCAATCCATGGCGGTCGCTGCGCACGCGAAGGATGTGCGCTTTTCACCACAACCCGCAGCTCTAGAATCGCGCCTCGTCATCTAAAGTTGTTTCTTTCTTGCCTTTTGCGCTTCGCACAATCATGCCCTGCGTTCAACAGACGCCCCGAGAAAAAAAATTAAGGTAGGCCAAGCAACTGGCCCGTCCGATAGCGCCCGATCTTTCCAAACCTTCCCCCGACCGCTCTTATTGCCCCCTGCTCAGCTCAGGTCCTAGAGTCAGGCCTGGGCAGCCTTCTTGATTAACCTGCCAATCTGAGTCGATGCGACACGGGTACTGTAGATAAATTCCATTATCAGTGCGACAAAATCCGGGTTTGCCATGCGAATCCATCGGGCGTAAATTAGCTGCGGGCGCTCTCGGTACCACGCACCAACTGCATACCAAGCCTTTTAATATCGAGCGGTCGCGGCCACCATCACAACCGATGACATTGGATGGAAAATGGGTTCCGAAGCACACCCAACTGCGAATCGATCCCTCTCGAGCAGCTGACGGTGTAAAACATACATGGATGATGCTAGGCTCTATGGTGCGCATACCACTGACTCGGCACTCGTACGCACGAAAGGATGGGTGTAAATCCCGATCTCGCTCATCGCATCGTCAGCCTCCGCGATTGAAACATCAGCCAGTACATACGGAGCTTGGCAAGCTCGACCGATAATAATGCGTCTTCGCGCGTTTAATCAAAATGGCTTAATCATACAATCACTAAAGAAGAAACCCGACATAATAGAACAACTCATTTGCAGGGGTTCTAGTTGCTCTCTTCATAACCCGTCAGAAAGGGCACGGATAAAGCAGCACCCGAACTTCTTCGTCTGATTACCCTTTCTAGGAGACATGTGTCTTTTCGGCCCCATGTTTGCATGACAAGCCTACAAACATAGGCCTGCACGCCTTGCAGGAACGTTCTTAGTGCAAGTAGCTTATTTCAGCACTTTAAACCGTATGATCGCCGTAAGCACTATCCCTGTCAGTCTAATTGCTGAAGTAGAAGCGGCTTCGCTGAGTAAATCACATAGTCACCATTACTTTTTATATTTTTACTTAGTTCCTCAATTTGGCAACGTGGAGCCTCCGCCGAGCTTTTGTCGCTATACTTATGCTTCATCATCAAGTAACTCGGACATTTAAACTTTCCTATTGCAGCATCCGGAACAGGTACAACGAGTTCTCGTCAGCAAGCATTTGCTTGACATCTACCAACTGCTAGATGTGTCGATTAAAGTTTAACATTGGGTTTCAAGCATGTTAACTTTGCTTAAGGAGAATGTTAATGCTAGCATATTACGGGGTAACGCACGACGCACCTATCTTCGTTCGCACTAATTAGCTTGTGCCATTCTGGGTCATTGGGGGCGGACATTAGCTCAGCGACTTTCGAGAACACGTCAACTTTACTAGCACAGGATGTTTAATGTTTGACGTTCATCCTTCGATTGTCTAGGCTACTCCCTATTTCTTCCTACCCACGACCCTAACGACTCTTAGCTTAGGCATGGCCGGCCCCAGCCTAGCTCCATATTCTTGTAGGTGCTACCAATATATTGCGGCACGAACAGCATTCTATTAAAGGAGAATACACCCGTGGGTGTGACTCCTTAATTGTTACACTATTCTATTGGTACCCGTACGAACCTAGTTGTTCTTTGAATCGCAATGCTTTGAGCACGCAGGCTCGAACAAGCCACCTTCTTCAAAGGCTAGATACCTCGACCGCCAAGCAAGAATCCAAAGAACTTGTAGCGAAAGCCACTGTCGGGGAGCGGATCTCGCACCTTGTAGCCTTTTTTTTGGGGAGGCGCAAAAGACCTGTGTAACCTTCCAGTTGCTTGGCCGGGAATCCTTCAGAAGGCCTTGGTATGCTCAAGCAAATAAGAACCTATAATCAGGCCCCCTACCTAATTAACAACATATTAACCTTCCCGTGTCGTTGTCCGTACTTTTCGGACGCCAAGCTTAAAGGTTTTGGGGCAGAAGTTCCACGACTTCCTACATTGCTGAATAAGGTACGTCCACACTTACGCTTGAACCATTATCTTCGTATAGAGACGCTGGATTAGATCAATTTATACCAATTGAACTTCCCTAATGACCCATAATTGATCCGACGACATATTCGCACTCTATTAGCTTATATTTGAAGGATGGACAGTTTACGGATTGTTTGGATGCTTCATCAGAACTCTAGGAAGTAAGCGAACTAGTTAAAAACGTTTTTCTTGCCTACTTTGGTAATAAAATTGTAGAATCGGCGTAGGAGGCTACTTGTAGGTAGCTGACGAGAGACGGTGAGCACCTTTGAAGCAAGGGTTCTTCTGACGAGCCTAGTTCATTGAATCCAACCATAAAGTATGCTTAATCAGTATTAACGAGCCGTGCATTGGCGGTAATCGACTTCATGGTTGAGATTTACATGCAGTATGAGCTCAGACACCAAAATTCTGCGCTAAGATCACCCTGGGTGGGTCTTAACAACATCCCAAATCGGTATCCGCAACACTTCGAGCTCATTACCGGTCTGCGAAATGATCTCAGACAAGGAACGGGCACAGCTGCCCAGGCGCTTGTCTGAAACTGGTCAGCAAGTAGATCATCAACCCTAATTTCCCACTGTCATCATCACCAAGTTATTCTATTGTTCCCGAAGACCTATAGTCAGAATCATACGGCAATACCTTGCAGAGCACTGCAAATAAACACGTTTAATTTAGCGCCGCACTACCGCCCCCATAGCAATATTTGATGTGCCACATTGGCACCCCTTAATGACATGCAAGACAGCCGTCTTCGCCCCTTCCCGTCTTTCAAACAGAGTCCGATGAACGTGTTCCACTCATTATCTCATACCTTGTATCACAAGATTCCTCATCCTTACACGGTTTTTCTGATCGCGTATGTATGAGCTAAGCATTGACCCAAAAACAAACGAGGCTGCATTTGACGGACGCCGCATCTCGCTACATCATTGCCCATTAGATCCTTTACCGGTTGTCTCATCCAGTCCTAAAAATGAGGAATTTAACCTTTTTATTGCATAGAGAGGCAATTTTGGTAATGTGTGGACCAGCGTACCCATCCTCTAGACCCGCACTCACTCCCATCTTCCCCGCCGGCCGACAAGACATCAAGAAGCCAGCGTAACCACGCCTTCCTTCTCCTAGCCTTGCCAACGCTTCATAAACCCCTTGGATTCCAAATCCTCAAGGCATAATAACAATCCTCAGTTTTCATCCTTCGGAAACGATGCCCACCTTCGCCCGCGCTCTCTTTCGCACGGGAATGCCACGCCCAATTCTTATTCGAATAAAGTTTCATCCAAAGAAGCATATTTGGCGTAACCTGCTGGCAGGTGTGCCAAGTGAAGCAATGACACATAATTTGATGCCGTGCGCAGACGCCGCCTCTCTGACTTGCACTGCCCCGTTGCGGGATTCCGTCGCCTTTCCAGAATCCAGCGCTTAACTTTATTTTGGCCAACGACGCAAATGAAGTGACTTGAAAATGAGACGGATGAGGTTGCGTTCTAGATTTCGGCCGCTAGTGCCTCCGTCATGTTGTTTCTAGAGGATATATTCAGCTACGGGTACTTCCGTTACTGTGGGCTCGGAAAGACATTTTTCTGCTGCATGTGCGTTTATCAGGATGCGTCGGTGTTGGGAAAGGGTAAAATACTATCTCGGGCGTATAATACGGACAAAGACAAGGAAAGTTGGAAGGCGCATATTGCTCTGCCTCCATCAGAATGTCTTGTCGACGATAATAGCATTACGGATCTTGCGCTATCAGTTCATTTCCATGACGCTAAATGCGCCTGGCTATCAGCCTCATTGTTTATTATACCATGTTCCCAACATAGAGATGATGTTTTGTTAGGGGAGTTGGTAACGCCCAGAAATATTGAATTATTGCAACGCCCGGCACTGCCCTTGTGACACTACGCTAGCTTATCCCGGTGATTGGTTTGTGGCATTGACATGGAAAGATAGCTGGCCCCTTGGAGATGGCGTAGATTGGGATTGCTGGTCGTCACCTTCATTCTGATGTACTTGATCCGGTTGCAAATTTACTTCTCGTTGAATACTGTTAGGCCAAATATCTACAATCATACATTGGCTAAATGGGCCCCTCTAGTATCTACAATGCATCCTACAAGATGTGACACACCATCCTATAATTCATGCAAGCTCGTAAGTCTACGTTTCCTTAAGTAAGATAAACCGGTGACGATCAACGAGGTGTACACTCTTCTTTTTCGGCTAGATACCTTCTGAACACCTGCAATCTTGAATACGTGGTGTTGTACATTTAGTTCATTCCTAAATGGCAATATGAGCTGGAAGACTTTTCTCCGTCTTAGTGACACTTTTTGTCTTAATTTTTCTTCTCATATAGTATATGTGATAGGAACAGCACCTACAAGAGTATTATATGACTCTTCTCGACTATGAGTAGCCCTGAGAGCATTATTATCACTCGCTCTCCTGTATTTATACGTTGTTTGGCATTTTGTCACTGACTACGACCATTATATCCGTACTTCTTGTCGAATTCCAAATGTGCTGCTGGAATGAAAAATTTGAGGTAGTGTATACTTATGGAACCTTTTCTGTAACTGGGATGAACTCGCCCACCAAGCCCCCCTTCCTCACCTGACTTCGAGTAGTCTCTCGTACTGCCTTGCGACTTCCTCGTCTGCCTTTGCACTCCGCCGATGCGCTTCTGCCGCCTCCTTTAGCGCCATCCTCAACCCATCAAATCGTACATTCATATCTTCCGTGTTGGGCATTGAATCGAACCGTTTCGACTCTCTTTGGCCTCCAACATACACAAAATTAGCCGGAGATCCTTCGAGCTTTAGATCAGCACTCATCTCCTGCACGATATCTACTTCGCCCGTTTTCCTCAATTCGCGATCCTTGAGCCCCATCATGTGTCCATACATGAGTAAGGTAAATGCAGTCGGAATGATATATGCGATCAGCACTGCGCGGTTTCCTTGATCTCCCTCGTTCAGCTTCAGTCCAGCCTTCCAGCTACTCCCCAAATATACTCCAAAGCCAACCACAAACAACGTGATGCTCATTACTACAATCTCAAACGGTGCCTGTAGAATCATGTGCGCGACTATTGAGCTGCGCAATTCCGCCTTCATCTTCGCTTCGTTCCAGCGCACGCTGCTGGAAAGCCATAGTCTTTGCTCTCTGGGATCCGAGGCCCGTCCAAAGGATGATTGCTGTAGTCCCGAGAAGAAGACGGCCATGAGGGAGAGAATGATGGACATGATGAAGGCGCCCCGGGCGATGTAGTGCACGTCTTCGAGGGAAGGGAGCTGGAGGGCAGTAAGACCGGCTTGGGCAACGAGAGCACCCTATTCAATCCATCAATATCAATTCCTTGAATCCATATCATATCTCCCCCTCCCGCCCCCATCCCTACCTAAAACGCAGAACCTAAGAACGCAATATTTCTTTCCTTCTCAAAAATTAAGAGAAAGCGTCTTACAATAATAGCAATCATACCACAGACACTCAACTGACTAACCCTCCATGACTCCAACTGCGCATCGCTCCCCTTGTTAATCAACTCCTCAATCTCCTCTAGCTCTTGCACATCAATCATCAGCCACGGCCTCCACCGCACACTCCGCCCGAACCGCTGCTCCGCGTACTCGCTCGTCACTCTCACTGTCGTGAATCCGCTCGAGATGTACCGAGATGCGAGGAGCGCGCGTCCACCCACGCGCGCGGGGAAGCCGAGGAGGGAAAACAATTCGACCATATTCAGCATAATTGTACAGAGAGCGAGAGGGGCAGTCGTTTAAAATCAAAGACAATGCAACTTCCAGCCTAAACGAGCGCGCAGCGACTGTTACATATAAGCGAGCGATCTTAAGCGCACTGATATGTCGCAGAGACAAGCCGTAGATAAATTTAATATTTAATGTTTGAATTGGGTTTGAGCCTTTGGATTTCAGATTTTGGGTCGCGGGGCTTTTTTAGTACCAGTTTCATACGCGCCACGTTTGGGGGCTGAAATGGCTTCTTGGTTTGTGGTGTGAAGTCATGACTAGCTGGCTAGCTAGGCGCGTCCCTAGCGAATGAATGTTGGCTACAGCTGGCCCTGTCGAATAAGTGTGTGTCTCACGAGAAAGACGGTGGGACGTAGGCCTATTTAGGCGGGAAGGATCGCGCTCAGGACGAAGTGGAACGCCTCGAGGCTCTATATATATATAAAATCAGCTATCCATTTATGGAGTAATGTGTTTATAATACATTAAGAAAGGAAAACTTACTGCTAATACTTCTTACATAAGTTTCTATAAGCATAAATTTAATAGCTAGTAATAAGCTGTTCTTCTAAGAAATTTATCGCGTTCTATTGTCACGGCGACGCGCATCGGATGTCAACGCTAGATTAACGAGCATCAGATTGAGCTATATAGATGACCAACGTACTGCTGCCATGATAGTTCAAGACGTCTGGATGAAGAGAGAAAGGAGACAGACATCAGGTCGCATATATATACATTAGGGGTTCGGGTCTGTGCGTAATAGGCGAGGTGGCACGCAGTGTGGGCAGGGTTGTCAAAAATAAAATTATCGTTTCGTAAAAAATAAATTATCGTACTTGGCGATTATTTTATGCTGAATAATATACGATATTATCGGATAATTTAGCGTACAAGCCATCTTTCCTTACCAAAATTTATCTCTTATTATACGAAAGCTATTTTCTTTACTATTATAGCTTTAGAGGATAGCTTTCTAGTTTCTCTTAACTCTTTTAAATCGCTTAAAGTCTCTAGTAGTATAAGTTAGAAAAATATATCTAGTATCTATTAATACTATTATAATCTATTAAAAGATAAGTATTATTAACTTATATACTACTAGTATATATAATAACTACTATTATAGTTATATACGCGCTGGAGTCTTATTTATATTAGGTTAGTTAGAGGTAGTAGCTTTAGTAATAAAAGAGTATTAGGTTTACTAGTTCTTTAAATATAATAAATATTTTTAGAAGTCTAATAGAGTAATAAAATAAATCTATAAGAATAATTATATAAAATCTAATCTATTAAAGAAATCTTCTACCTTATATAGTTAAGTTTAAAACTACTAAGTCTAGTTTATTAGATCTATTAGGTCTATTAGGTCTAATCTACTATACCTAATACTTCTACTATTATTATATATATAGGTTATACTATATTTTATTATCTAACTAATTATCTCTCTAGTTTTTATAGTCCTATTACTTACTATCTAATAACTAGTCTCTAATATACTTCTATCTATTATTACCTTATTAGTTCTTATCTAAATTAACCTATATAGTAGCTAATATTAGATTAAACCCTAGTTATAGAAGTAGTACCTTTTAGCGTTCTATATTTATAATACTTACTCTTTCCTTTATAAATTTATTCTAAAGTTTTTTAATCTATTATTCTACCTATTTTATTTAGGTATAGTATTTTACTATTTCTAATAGTTTATTCTAGTTTCTAATATATTTTATATAAGTATACTATAATATTATATCTATATTTTTCTATTCTAGGGTTAGTATTTTATATATTCTAGTAGATCCTACTTAACTTATAAGTATAGCCCTATTCTTCTTCCTTTTCTCTTTCTACTATACTAAAGATTTAATACGAAAATACTTCTACCTATAACTATTATACTAGTTACTTAATTCTTTTCCTAGATATTATAATAGATCTATCTTACTATTATTTAAACTATTAGTTTATAAACCGCAACTATTATAGTAATACTACTCTTTCTTCTATATATAGAAAATATCTTTCTTAGAGTTTATTCTACAATCTTTTTCTAATTAAGGGTACTCTTTACTATTTCTTAGCAAATATATCGAAGATTTATAAAGAGTCTACTTCTATCTATTAAGATTTTATAGCTACTAAGAAAGAGAAGATTTACTATCTTAAAAAATCTACGTGTTACTATTAAGTAGCTCTTTCTTATCTTAAGTACGCTAAGAAGTATATCTATTCTCTAGAAGAGTATAGTCTAGATCTTAGAAAATAAGAGGTAAAGTTAATAGAAGAGTAAGAGAAGTTAGAGGAAGAGGAGAGGAGGTCTGCTAGATTTAAGGTACTTTCTACTACTATTTCGAGTTCTATATAAGAGGCTTCTTCTATATTACTATTACTATTACTTTCTAACTAGACTTTACTTAATAATCTATTATTCTAGCCTTCTAATAAAACTCCTTTAGTTTTATAGTATAGTTAGTTAGATTCTATACTAGTTCTTATAAACTTTCCTTTTATAGGTATTCTTCCTACTTTACTAGATACTTCTACTAACGTCCGAACCGCTTTTTTACTAGTATATACTCTATTCTATATTTCTATTCTAGTTCTATATTAATAGTTTTTTATAGTAGTATATCGTCCGGCGCTAGTTCTAGTTTTAACTTATAAAATACTAGGTATATTTTTATATTATTTAATAGCTTTAATTTAAAATTTATAGGTCTAACCTATTCTTTAATTAAAAATAGTTCTATTCTTTTATAATCTAACTTTTTCGTAGATCTTTTAGTCCTTAAGTTTTTTATTAACAGGAAAACTTTACCCCTCTTTTTAAAGGTTAGTCCCTTAATTCTTAACTTATTAGTCTATTCTATTATTCTAAGGTTTTTTAACTAAATCTTTTCTTTAAGTTAATTATAAACTTCCTTTATTTCTTTAGCTTTCTAGTCTACTAGTAGAACTAGAGATCTCTTCTTATTCTATTTCTAATATATAATAGTTTTCTATCTATAGTTAGCTTTAAAGGGTATAGTCCCTATAATACTCTAGATTATTTTATTATAAGCTATCTATATTATAGGTAATAGTTTAATCTAATTATTTTATTATTTATTAATATATATTCTTAAATATATTTCTAGATTCTAGTTAACTTATTCTATTTAGCCGTCTATTTATAGGTAGAAACTAGTAGATATCTATTATTAGATTTCTATTTTTTCTATCTATTTTTACTAGTATTTAAATATAAATAACTTATCTCTATTTAAAGTAATATATTTTAGAATTTTATACTCTACGAATATTATATATAATAGTATAGATAAGATAATAGGTCTAAATACAGCACGAATCTACTTAGAGGTATATAAGAGTATATAGGGGATTAGAGACCTAGAAATTCTATTAATACCTATAAGCCTTGTACGAAAGGATATAGAAAAACTACTAAGCTACTTATAAGAGAGTATATAACTATATACGGAAGGGAAAAGAGGTAGAACTAGGGGTAGAATAAGATAAGTAAAAAGCTTTAGGATAAGATTATATATAAAGCTTTTTATAGAACGATTTATTTATATTATTATACTACCCCCCTTTTTATAGGCTAATAGTCTCTATCTATACTAGTTTAGGAGGGAATCGGGGCTATTATAGATGGGTTCTAGTATAAAGAAATTTCTTTAAAGAGGTATTTACTAGTAAGAGCTAATATGCGTAGTTATCTATAGAGATGCGTTTATTAATATAATATTAAGTAAGGTTTTCGCGGTAAGTATAATTAACCTATATATTAGCTGGTAACTACTATTATAACAGTTTATTAATATTACAATTTCATCGCGTATAGTAATAAGCATTTACTAGCCTTAGTATATTACTAGGTTGCTGTTAACTAAACTTTCTTAACTAAATAATAACTTCTACTCCGTATGTATTATTACACGTTCTTAGAACCGTTAATTATTAAAGTATTACTAACGCCTTATAGAAAAAATTAATTAATATACTACTCCGCCTACCTTCTAAAGCCTTTTTAAAAGCCTTCTAAATTATCTACCTTTAGACTATATACGCGCTCGCCTGTAGATAATATATAATATTTACCTTTCGGTCTTTAAGATTAAAAAAATATAAGTATTATACCTTATAAAATAAAAAGTATAAACCTGTATAAATCGCATCTAATACTAGTAGAGTATTTACTACTAACGTACTTATAAATCCCCTTCTACTATAAGGAGGAGTTTCTAGTCTTCTAGGGCCATCTTAAACTATAGGTAGTAGTCTAATATATAGAGGATAAGAAGGATAAAAAAGTAGCCTTTAAGGCTATTTCGGAATCTACTTATAGTTTAGTACTTATAGCCTAGGTTGTAAAGAGTTAGGAAGATAGCTTTTCTACAGCTAGTATCTAAGTAGCTTTATTCTACTAGAGTACTAAATTATTCTATTAGGTTTTAACTCTAAAGACTCTAGTATCTAGCCTTTAAACTAATATCACGGCACTCTTAGGTAGCTAAAAATAAGATAGGGGAGGTTCGGGAGGAGTCCGGAGGGAAAGAAAAAGAAGGAGAATAGAAGAGAAGAGGACTAGAAAGGTATCTAATAGCCTACTATTAAACCCTCTAGATTCTATAAAAGAGTAATTTTAGGCCTATACTTTAGTTTTTAAATCTACTACTTAACTCTTATATATTATTATCTACTAGGTAATCTATATTCTCTATACTATTCTTATATATCTTAATCTATTTAGTTAGAGCTTTTAGAGGTTCTAGCTAATTTAGATACTTATTATAAAAAGCTTTTAGCTTATAAGGTAAACCTATAAAATTTAAGGCTTTATACTAGACCGGGTTAAAATTATATCCTACCTATTTTACACAATATTTAAGGGTCTTATAATATAGTTTACTAGCTAGTATTTTCTTAACCTCCTACTCTTCTACCCCCTTAATAGCAATAGCAGGTGGTTTTAGAGCTTCTTACCCTAGTAGAGGATCCTAGGGGTTTTTATATAGTAGGTTTAGTACGAAGATATTATATATTCTCGACCCTAAAGGTAGCTATAAATAGTATAAGTTTCTAACCTATTCTAGTACTTTAAAAGAGCTCTTCTATTAATCGAATAGCTTTTAGCTTAGTCTCTAGACTATAAGGTTCTTAGTATTTAAATAGACTATATTACTAATCTACTAATTAATCGGTTACTAGTAATAGTTAATAATAGATTGTATACAATCCTAAGCCTTCTTAATATTAGCCTTTACAGTTTCCTAGGCTATATATATATAAGTTACTAAAGCTAAAGTATTCTTATAATTTAATTTATCTGTTATAGTAATAGAATTAATAGAATATTTTTAATCCTAATTCTAATAGAGTTTAAATCTATATAAAATTTAATATAGGGATATTCTAATAGTTATATAGGGTAGAGTTGCTTATACTCGGTTAATTATAGGTAATAGAGAACTCTAGTTATTCTAGTAGAAGGATATAAAAGGGCGTAGTCTTTAATTAATATACTTATTTATAATCTCTATCTATCTATTAGTCTTTTTATAATAAGTAGTAGATAGTTTAATCTTTACGCCTAAGATATAGTAGAATTTAGACTAGAAACTAGATATAAACTAAAGTTCTTAATCTAAAATAATAGTTTTAGGCATATAACTAAAGCAGTATACCTATTAAATAAATAATTTAGCTATTCCCCTTATATTAATTATACGATAGTAGAGAATAGATACTATTTATTTAGACAGGCGATTAATTACTACTATAATCTAATTATATCTGAACTTATCTATAGAGAAATTTTTAAAGTTAATATATAGGTACTATATTAGTTAATTTAGTATAAGAAGTAGATAGATAAATCCTAGGGTTTAGGTTTATATCAGATAAGCTTTATAGTATAGGATATAATTCTATATATATTATTTATAAGTAGCTTCTATACTCTTCTAATAGTACTTCTAGAATAGTAACTAATAGGTTTTAGTAGCACTTAAGTATGTAGAGGATATTTAGTTATAAACCTCTTATATAAGTCGCGTATAAAGGCCTAAATCTAATAGAATATATAAGTAATTATTATAGAAGAGTAGTCTATTCTCTATCTAATACTTGCGGGGTAGAAGTATACGTTCTTATATAAAAGAGGCTTAGTTTTCCTATAATAATATATCGATTAACTCTAGAGAGTCTAATAATATAACTTACTCCTAGCTTTTAATAACGTTTAGTATAGCTACTTAAGTTATTATTTAGGTAATATAGGACTAGACTAATTTAGTATTAATTTGGGGGTAAAGTTAATACAGTTTAAGTAGAACTTTTAACTAGTTATTAGTTTAAGCTACTTTTAAGTTTTCTATATCTTATTCGTAATAACTAAAGATATCTATTCTAGTATTATTCTTATCTAGAGTATATTTAATTCGGAACTAATATTAAGCTAATTCGTCGGTCTAATAAACTTAATAAATATTAAGTACTTTTATAGTTATAAAATATTCGAGTAAGCGATAATTAGTATATACTAGAGTTCTAGTAGCTACTAAAGTAAGTTCTACCCTCTATTACTTAAACGTAGTAATAATTGCGAATAGTTTCTTATTATAGATCTTCTAGTTTAGTTCCGAACCGGATAGAACCTTACTATAGAATATTATAGGGTACTATTTTCCGTTAGAATATTTCTATAATAGTATTTCTACAACTATTCTATTAGAGGTATTAGTTTCTATTTTTGTTTCTAATATAGGGTTAAAGTAGTAGAGAGTAGGTATACTTAATAGGGCTAACTTTAATTTCTTAAAGGTAATATTATATTCTAAAGTCTATATAAAAGGGGTTATAAGGCTTTATAGTATAATAATTAACTTTATAACACGCGAGAATTCTAGTATAAACTATTAGTAAAATCTAATAAAACCTAAGAAGAATTTTACACCTGTTATAATAGTAGGTAGCTGCTAGTTATATAGTACTTCTACCTTTTCTAGATTAACCTTAAGGCTTTTATTTAAGAAGATATAACTAAAGTTATAATAGTATAAGCAAGATAATAGGTCTAAATATAGTATAAATCTACTTAGAAGTATATAGAAGTATATAAGGGTTTAGGGACCTAAGAATTCTATTAATACCTATAGGCCTTATATAAAAGGATATAGAAGAACTACTAAGCTACTTATAAGAGAGTATACAACTATATATAGAAGGGAAAAGGGGTAGAACTGGGGGTAGAATAAGATAAGTAAAAAGCTTTAAGATAAGATTATATATAAAGCTTTTCGTAGAACAATTTCTTTGTATTATTATACTACCCCCCTCCTTATAGGCTGATAGTCTCTATCTATACTAGTTTAGGAGGGAATCGGGGCTATTATAAATAGGTTCTAGTATAAAGAAATTTCTTTAAGGAGGTATTTACTAGTAAGGGTTAATATATATAGTTACTTATAGAGATGCGTTTATTAACGTAATATTAAGTAAGATTTTTATAGTAAGTATAATTAACCTATATATTAACTAGTAACTACTATTATAATAGTTTATTAATATTGCAATTTCGTTATATATAGTAATAAGCGTTTACTAGCTTTAGTATATTACTAAGTTGCTGTTAACTAAGCTTCCTTAACTAAATAATAACTTCTATTTTATACGTATTATTATACGTCCCTAGTACTATTAATTATTAAAATATTGCTAACGCCTCGTAGAAAAAATTAATTAATATACTACTCTATCTACCTTCTAAAGCCTTTTTAGAGGCCTTCTAGGTTATCTACTTTTAGGCTATATATATACTCGCCTACGGGCGGCGTATAATATTTACCTTTTAGTCCTTAAAATTAAAAAAATATAAGTATTATACCTTATAAAATAAAAAGTATAACTCTATACGAATTGTATCTAATACTAGTAAAGTACTTATTACTAACGTACTTATAGATCCCCTCCTACTATAAAGAGGAGTTTCTAGTCCTCCGGGGCTATTTTAAACTATAAGTAGTAGTCTAATATATAGAGGATAAGAAGGATAAAAAGGTAGCCTTTAAAGCTATTTTAGAATCTACTTATAGCCTAGCGCTTATAACCTAGGTTATAAAGAGTTAGAAAGATAGTCTTCCTACAGCTAGTATCTAGGTAGCTTTATTCTACTAGAGTACTAAGTTGCTCTATTAGGTTTCGGCTTTAAAAGCTCTAGTATCTAGCTTTTAAGCTAATATTATAGTGCTCTTAGGCGGCTAAAGATAAAGTAGAAGAGGTTTAGAGGGAGTCCGGAGGGAAAGAAGAGGAAGAAGAGTAGAGGAGAAGAGAACTAGGGAGGTATCTAACAGCCTACTATTAGACCTTCTAGATTTTATAGAGGAGTAATTTCGGGTCTATACTTTAGTTTTTAAATCTACTACTTAACTCTTATATATTATTATCTACTAGATAATCTATATTCTCTATACTATTCTTATATACTTTAATTTATTTAGTTAGAGCTTTTAGGGGTTCTAGCTAATTTAGATACTTATTATAAAAAGCTCTTAGCTTATAAGGCAAACCTATAAAATTTAAGGCTTTATACTAGACTAGGTTAGAATTATATTCTACCTATTTTATATAGTATTTAAGGGTCTTATAATATAGCTTATTAGCTAGTATTTCCTTAACCTCCTACTCTTCTACCCCCTTAATAGCGATAGCGGGTGGTTTTAGAGCTTCTTACCCTAATAGAGGATCTTAGGGGTTCTTATATAGTAGGTTTAATATAAAGATATTATATATTCTCAATTCTAGAGGTAGTTATAGATAGTATAAGTTTTTAATCTATTCTAGTACTTTAAAAGGGCCCTCCTATTAATTAGATAGTTTTCGGCTTAGTCTCTAAACCGTAAGGTTTTTAGTATTTAAGTAGACTATATTACTAATCTACTAATTAATTAGTTACTAATAATAGTTAATAATAGATTATATACAATTCTAAACTTTCTTAATATTAGCTTTTACAGTTTCCTAGGCTGTATATATATAAGTTGTTAGAGCTAAAGCGTTTTTACAATTTAATTTATCTATTATAGTAATAGAATTAATAGAATATTTCTAATCCTAACTCTAATAGGGTTTAAATCTATATAGGATCTAATATAGAGATATTCTAATAGTTATATAGAGTAGAGTTGCTTATACTTAGTTAATTATAGATAATAGAGAACTCTAGTAATTATAATAGAAAGATATAAAAGGGCGTAATCTCTAATTAATATACTTATTTATAATCTCTATCTATCTATTAGTCTCTTTATAATAAGTAGTAGATAGTTTAATCTTTACGCCTAAGATATAGTAGAATTTAGACTAGAAACTAAATATAAACTAAGATTCTTAATCTAAAATAATAGTTTTAGGCGTATAGCTAAAGCGGTATATCTATTAAATAAATAATTCGGCTATTCCCCATACGTTAATTATACAATAGTAGAGAATAAATATAGCTTATTTAGATAGGCGATTAATTACTACTATAATCTAATTATATCTAGACTTATCTATAGAAAAATTCTTAAAGTTAATATATAGATGCTATATTAGTTAATTTAGTATAGGAAGTAGGTAGATAAAACCTAGAGTTTAAATTTATATTAGATAAGCTTTACGGTATAGAATATAATTCTATATATATCGTTTATAAGTAGCTTCTATACCCTTCTAGTAGTACTTCTAGGATAGTAACTAATAGGTTTTAATAGTACTTAGGTGTATGGAGGATATTTAGTTGTAAGCCTCTTATATAAGTTATATATAAAGGCCTAAATCTAATAGAATATATAAGCAATTATTATAGAGGAGTAGTCTATTCTCTATCTAATACTTATAGGGTAAAAGTATATATTCCTGCGTAAAGGAGGCTTAGTTTTCTTATAGTAATATGTTAATTAACTCTAGAGAGTCTAGTAATATAACCTACTTCTAGCCTTTAATAACGTTTAGTATAGCCGCTTAAATTATTATTTAAATAATATAGGACTAGACTAATTTAGTATTAATTTGGGGGTAAAGTTAATATAGTTTAAGTAGGACTCTCAACCGGTTATCAGTTTAAGCTGCTTTTAAGTTTTCTACATCTTATTTACAACGACTAAAAATATCTACTCTAGTATTATTCTTACCTAAAGTATACTCGATTTAGAACTAATACTAAACTAATTCTTTAGTCTAATAAATTTAACAAGTATTAAGTACTTTTATAGTTATAAAATATTTAAGTAAGCGATAATCGGTATATACTAGAGTTTTAGTAGC
Source organism: Lojkania enalia (assembly GCA_010094045.1). Lineage (NCBI taxonomy): Eukaryota > Fungi > Ascomycota > Dothideomycetes > Pleosporales > Lojkania > Lojkania enalia. The sequence continues at coordinate 46,178 of ML986782.1, forward strand.
TACTAAAGTAAGTTCTACCCTCTATTATTTAAACGTAGTAATAATTGCAAACAATTTCTTATTATAAATTTCTTAGTTTAGTTCTAAACCGGATAGAACCTTACTATAAAACGCTATAGGATACTATTTTCTATTAGAATATTTCTATAATAGTACTTTTACAACTACTCTATTAGAAGTATTAGTTTCTATTTTTATTTCTAACGCAGGGTTAAAGTAGTAGAAAGTAGATATACTTAATAGGGCTAACTTTAATTTCTTAAAGGTAATATTATATTCTAAAATCTATATAAAAAAGGTTATAAGGTTCTATAGTATAATAATTAGCTTTATAACACGCGAGAATTCTAGTATAAACTATTAGTAAAATCTAGTAAAACCTAAGAAGGATTTTACACCTATTATAGTAGTAGGTAGCTACTAGTTACGTAGTACTTCTACCTTCTCTAGATTAACCTTAAAACCTTTATTTAAGAGAATATAACTAAGATATTTAGTTCGGGTAATATAGAATTCGCTCTTTTTAATATTAACTTATAACCCTACTTAATATAATCTCTTAAGAACTTTCTTAATATAGATAGTATATATCACCTTATCTTTAGAGTAGATAAAAATATCGTCTAGGTAAGTAATATAGAAATTATCTAGATAGTTAATTAGTATATTATTTATATAATACTAGTAAGTTACTAGACTATTATATAATCTAAAAAGTAGAACTTTATACTTATAGGTTCTATATTAAGTCTAAAAGGTAGTATATTCTTTAGAACTAAGGTCTATTCTAATCTTATTAAAGGCTACACAAATATTAAACTTAGTAAAGATTACTACTTTAGTAGGTTTAAATAAGAGTTTATCTATATATAGTATTAGATATATATTCTTATAGGTAAGAGTATTAAGTTTATAATAATCTATATAGATATATAGGTTACTATTAGGTTTATAGATATAAAGGATTAGAAATATAAAGGAGCTCCGACTCTACTTAATATATCTATACCGTAGATTATCTATAATATACTTTTTAGTTACCTCTAGCTTCTTAATATTCTACTTATATAATAGGCTGTAACTATTAGGGAGGGGTTTTATAAGGATAATCTTATAATTATAAGAGCGGTATTCTAGTAATTAATAAGCTATAGTTTTACTAAATATATTTTAATACTTATAGTATTTAAATAGTAATCGGAGATTTACTAGTACTTTATTTTTAGCTTTATCTTCCAGCTCTAGGGCTTACTTATCTTTAATCAGCCGCTTAATTTCGTATAGACATATAGAGAAAAACTTGTTCTCTTTCCTCTTTATATTAAAGTAGAAAGTATTAGCTAAGATAAGAGTAATAATAGAAGAATAGACTTTCTTTAAATTAGGTTTAGACTTTATTATATACGGGCGTATAGGAGCTCTAAGCTTATTTAAACTATAAGCTATAAAAAACTAATATAATTTTAGTAGTTTTAGTAGGCTTTTAATATAATAGATAGTCGGACTATAAAACTACTAATACTAGTCCTTTTCCTATAGAGCGTCGCGTTGCTGGATATCTAGCTTTACTTCCTTATTACGTACTAGCTGAGTTAATTATATAAGAAGAGAAGGTAAAGAATTATAAGTAGTAGGATACTTAAAAAGCTATATAATCTAATTCTTATCTATATCTAGCTGGAGTTAAAAATAATATAACTATTTAATACTAATAATACAATCCTAAATACCTAAATTTATAATAATAAATAGGTAGTTTTAAATAGTTCTCCTATTAATTTACAGGTATAAGTAGATATACTAATTAACTAGGGTTTAGATTCGGTCCTAAAAACCTTTAACAGTAATTTTAAAGGGTAAATACTATACTAATATATATAAGGCTTAGAAGAGTAATCTAGCTACTATAGAATTAAGAAATAGGAAGCCTTAGGTGCTAGTATTAATAAAGGCGTTTAGTTGTATACTAACACCTTTTAAATATAGAATAGTAGGGATTTAGAAGTACTTTCCTCTAAATAAATACGATAAATTAATATTTAATAAGTTATATTTACTTAAGTCTAAGATAGAGAGTTTTCTTAAACGTTTCTATTTCCTACCTAAAAACTATCTAGTTAGTAC
>ML986782.1:54819-67332 GCA_010094045.1 Lojkania enalia
GTATTATAAAGCTAATTATTATACTATAAAACCCTATAACCTTTTTCGTATAGACTTTAAAATGTAATATTACTTTTAAGAAATTAAAGTTAGCCCTATTAAGTATACCTACTCTCTACTACTTTAACCCTGCGTTAGAAATAAAAATGGAAACTAATATCTCTAATAGAATAGTTATAGGAGTACTATTATAGAAATATTCTAACAGAAAATAGTACTCTATAATATTTTATAGTAAGGTTCTATTTAGTTTAGAACTGAACTAGAAGATCTATAATAAGAAACTATTCGCAATTATTACTATATTTAAGTAATAGAGGATAGAACTTACTTTAGTAGCTACTAAAACTCTAGTATATACCGATTATTACTTACTTAAATATTTTATAACTATAAAGGTACTTAATATTTGTTAAGTTTATTAGACTAAGAAATTAGCTTAGTATTAGTTCCGAATCGAGTACACCCTAGATAAGAATAATACTAAAGTAGATATCCTTAGTCGTCGCGAATAAGATATAGAAAACTTAAAAGTAGTTTAAACTAATAACTAGTTAAGAATTCTACTTAAACTATATTAACTTTACCCCTAAATTAATACTAAATTAGTTTAGTTCTATATTACCTAAATAATAAATTAAATAGTTATACTAAATATTATTAAAGGCTAAAAGTAGGTTATATTATTAGACTCTCTAGAGTTGATTAACATATTACTATAAGAAAACCGAGCCTCCTTTATATAGAAATATATACTTTTACCCTATAAGTATTAGATAGAGAATAGATTACTCCTCTATAATAATTACTTATATATTCTATTAGATTTAAGCCTTTATATACAACTTATATAAAAAGCTTACAACTAAGTATCCTCCGCATACCTAAGCACTACTAAAACCTATTAGTTACTATTTTAGAAGTACTACTAGAAGGGTATAAAAGCTACTTATAAACAATATATACAGAATTGTATTCTATACTATAAAGCTTATCTGATATAAACCTAAACCTTAGGTTTTATCTACTTACTTTCTATACTAAATCGACTAATATAGTACCTATATATTAACTTTAAGGATTTCTCTATAGATAAGTCCGGATATAATTAGATTATAGTAGTAATTAATCGCCTATCTAAATAAGTAGTATCTATTCTCTACTAGCATATAATTAACGTATAGGGAATAGCCGAATTATTTATTTAATAGGTATACCGCTTTAACTACACGCTTAAAACTATTATTTTAGACTAAAAACCTTAGTTTATATCTAGTTTCTAGTCTAAATTCTGCTATATCTTAAGCGTAAAGATTAAACTATCTACTACTTATTATAAAGAGACTAATAGATAGACAGAGATTATAAACAAGTATATTAATTAGAGACTGCGCTCTTTCGTATCCTTCTACTAGAATAACTAGAGTTCTCTATTACTTATAATTAATTAAGTATAAGTAACTCTACCCTATATAACTATTAGAATATTCCTATATTAGATCTTATATAGATTTAAGCTCTATTAGAGTTAGGATTAGAAATATTCTATTAATCCTATTACTATAACAGATAAATTAAATTGTAAGAATATCTTAGCTCTAGTAACTTATATATATATAGCTTAAGAAACTGTAAAAGCTAATATTAAAAAAGTTTAGGATCGTATATAATCTATTATTAATTATTATTAGCGACCGATTAATTAGTAGATTAGTAATATAGTCTACTTAAATACTAAGAACTTTATAGTCTAGAGATTAAGCTAAAAGCTATCCGATTAATAGGAGAGCCCTTTTAAAGTACTAGAATAGGTTAGAAACTTATACTATTTATAGCTACCCCTAGAGTTGAGAATATATAATATCTTCGTACTAAACCTACTATATAAAAACCCCTAGGACCCTCTACTAGGGTAAGAAGCTCCAAAACCACCCACTATCACTATTAAGAGGGTAGAAGAGTAGGAGGTTAAAGAAATACTAGCTAGTAAGCTGTATTATAAGACCCTTAAATACCGTATAAAATAGGTAGGATATAATCTTAACCCAGTCTAATATAAAGCCTTAAATTTTATAGGTTCGTTTTATAAGCTAAGTACTTTTTATAATAAGTATCTAAATTAGCTAGGACCTCTAAAAGTTCTAACTAAATAGATTAAGGTATATAAAAATAGTATAGAAAATATAGATTATCTAGTAGATAATAATATATAAGAGTTAAGTAGTAGATTTAAAAACTAAAGTATAGGCCTGAAATTACTCCTCTATAAAATCTAGAGGATCTAATAGTAGGCTGTTAGATACCTCTCTAGTCCTCTCCTCTTCTACTCTTCTTTCCCTTTTTTCCCTCTAGACTCCCTCTAAACCTTTCTTATCTTATTTTTAGCCGCCTGAGAGCGCCGCGATATTAGCTTAAAAGCTAGATACTAAAACTTCTAAGGCTAAAACCTAATAGAGTAATTTAGTACTCTAGTAGAATAAAGCTACCTAGATACTAGCCGTAGAAAGGCTATCTTCCTAACTCTTTATAACCTAGGCTATAAATACTAGACTATAAGTAGATTCTAAAACAGCTTTAAAGGCTACCTTTTTATTCTCCTTATCCCCTATATATTAGGCTACTATCTATAGTTCGAGATGGCCCTAAAGGACTAGAAACTCCTCTTTATAGTAGGAGGGGATTTATAAGTACGTTAGTAGTAAATACCCTACTAGTATTAGATACGATTCGTACGGGGTTATACTTTTTATTTTATAAGGTATAATACTTATATTTTTTTAATCTTAAAAACCGAAAGGAAAATATTATATACTACCCGTAGACGAGTATATATATAGTCTAAAAGTAGATAACCTAGAAGGCCTTTAAAGAGGCTTTAAAAGGCGGGCGGAGTAGTATATTAATTAATTTTTTCTATAAAGTGTTAGTAATACTTTAATAATTAATAGTTCTAGGGACGTATAATAATATATATAGAGTAGAAGTTATTATTTAGTTAAGAAAGCTTAGTTAACAGCAATCTAGTAATATATTAAGGCTAGTAAACGCTTGTTACTATACGCGACGAAATTACAATATTAATAAATTATTATAATAGTAGTTACTAGCTAATATATAGGTTAATTATACTTACCGTAAAAACCTTACTTAACATTATATTAATAAATATATCTCTATAGGTAACTATATATATTAGCTCTTACTAGTAAATACCTCTTTAAAGAAATTCCTTTATACTAGAACCTATCTATAACAGCCCTAATTCCCTCCCGAACTAGTATAGATAGGGACTATTAGCCTATAAGAAGGGGGGTAGTATAATAATATAAAGAAATCGTTCTACGAAAAGTTTTATATATAACCTTATCCTAAAGCTTTTCGCTTATCTTATTCTACCCCTAGTTCTACCCCTTTTCTCTTCCGTATATAGTTGTACACTCCCTTATAAATAGCTTAGTAGTTCTTCTATATCCTTTCGTATAAGGCCTATAGGTGTTAATAGAATTTCTAGGTCCTTAAACCCCCACGTACTCTTATATACCTCTAAATAGATTCGTACTATATTCGGACCTATTATCTTATCTATACCGTTATATTTTTAATATATTATTAGTTCTAATTTAGTAGTTTATAAAGGTTAATTAGAACTAACAGTTCTCTATTATATTAAATATATAATCTCCTCTTATAAAATTGTAATTTATTTTTTAAAGGTTAGTTTACTCTAATTTCCCTCTAAATTAGATAGGTTCTTTATTATAGGCTTTATAGAGAGGGGTCCGCCTATTATAGAGCCCCCTATAGAAGGTAACGATTATTCTATACGCGTAGATAGAAGTTTACTCTTACTATAACTTATATATATATCGGTTCTAGTATAGGAATTAGAAGGTAAATTATAGTTAGATATTAGCGGTTACCTCTAATTCTAATAGGTTATTAGTAGTCTCTAAGTTTCTACCTAAGTATACTCTACGCAGCTTTTCTAAAAGCAATCCTAATTATAGGAGATAGGAAGTTCTAAACCTAAAAGCTTTAGTTAATAGAAGATCTTTAAAATCTTATCTAGATAACTAAATAATTTAATATAATAATATATAAATATTATAATCTAAACTAAATTAGGTATATCTTAAACTTAGATATATTTAAATAAACAATCGATACGATATTATTAAAGAGGCTATTACTAGTAGTATTAAGTTCTTCTATATAATATAACAGCGTAGGTAAGATAATAGGTCCGAATGCGGTACAAATCTACTTAGAAGCATATAGGAGTACGTAGAGGATTAGGGACCTGGAAATTCTATTAATACCTATAAGCCTTATACAAAAGGATATAAAAGAACTACTAAGCTACTTATAAGAGAGTATACAACTATATACAGAAGGGAAAAGGGGTAGAACTGGGGGTAGGATAAGATAAGCGAAAAACTTTAGGATAAAGTTGTATATAAAGCTTTTTATAGAACGATTTCTTTGCATCGTTATATTATATATAATAACTTATATACTAGTTTAGATACTATTATTATTTCTAATACTAGTCTAAAGTATATATATTTTATTAGCTAATCTACTATATTTATAATTGTATTATATCTTCTTTTTCATTTTAACTCTATTAATTCTAGTAGCTTAGTTATAAAATTAATTATAATCTATTCTTATAGTTTTTTAGGTGCTTCTAATAGCTATAAGAATTTATAAGACTTATATTTTATAGTCTTATTCTTTCTATATTCTAAATACTTATAGAGTATATCTTATACTTCTCTTCTTATATTAGCGAGAGTAAAACTCTTCTTTAGCTTTTACTCTATTTCTACTACTTTTAAATATTCCTATTCTAGCGATTTATATAATTCTTTTATTATCTACTATTATATATATAGGTATATATATAGTTGTTTTTAAGCTGCGTTTTTAATTACTTTTACTTCTTTACTACTTATTAGATATTACTCTACTATTTATATGTCCCTTAGCTTCTACTACTAAGTTTACTCTAGTATAGTTAGTTATATATAAGAGATCTATTTAATTTCTTTTTTAGGATTACGTCTCTTTTATATTTTTCCTTAGTTATATAGTTAGCTCTATAACTTAATACGTTTATAACTATATTTTCTAACCTTTTCTAGTATATTATTTTAAAGTTATAGTCTACTAGTTACTCTATCTATTATATTTATCTTTCTATAAGTTCCTTTATTATTATAAAGTATATAAGGTTTTTATAATCTATTTAAACTTTAAATAGGTATTTAGTTTCTATTAAATATATTTACTATTCTCTTAATACTTTAACTATTACTAATAGTTCCTTATTATATATATTATAGTTAAGTTCTTCTAGTTTTATTTTTCTAGAAAAGTAGGCTTATAGCTTCTACTTTCTATCTTCGTTTTACTAACTTAATTAAACGCTTATTACTTTATCTAAAGTATTAGTTTCTACTTAGAATTACTTCTCTAGGTCTAGTATTCTTAGTATTAATACTAAGGTAAAGTAGGCTTTTAATTCTTTAAAAGCTTTTTATTATACTTTCTACTATTTAAACCCTTTTTCTTTCTTAGTAATCTCTATTAAGGATGCTACTACTCTAGAATACCCGCTTATAAATTTTCTATAGAAATTCGCGAAGTTTAAGAAGAATTAGACTTATTTAACTAAAATAGATACTAGCTATTCTAGTATCGCTTTAACCTTTTCTTATTCTATTTTAATACTATTTCTAGATATCTAAAACCCTAAAAATTCTATTCCTATCTTATAAAACTTATATTTTTCTAGGGCTATAAATAACTTATACTTTTATAGTTTAGCTAGTACTTTTCTAACGTATTTTTTATACTCTCTTAGCAATCTATTTATATAGACTAGAATATTATCTAAATATACTATTATAAATATATTTAAGTATTTTCTTAATATATTATTTATAACTGTTTAAAAGGTTACTAGTATATTTATAAGTTTAAATAGTATTACTAGATATTTAAAGAGATCTTTTTTTATTCTAAATACTATCTTCTATTTATAGCCCTCCTTTATCTAAATTTAGTAGTACTCTTCTCTTATATTAAACTTTATAAACTACTTAGCTCCTTATAACTAATAATATAGTTTGGTATAAAGATATAGATTAAAGAAGTATTATATTATTATTCTTCTTCTCTAGTATTTAAGCTACCCTATATAGTATTACTATTAAGCCTGCTAGCCAGCAGCAGGTTCTATACTATTTCTACTAGCTCTCCCTTTCTTATCTAGTTTCGTTAGTAGTAGTAGTAGTAGTAGTAGTAGTAGTAGTAGTAGTAGTAGTAGTAGTAGTAGTAGAAAGTTTAGTAAGAACTATTATAGAGCTTTTTAGACTTATCTATATTACTATTAGACTTATCTTTATTAGAATTTATATCTTTATCTAAGTCTAAGCCTTTAGATAATAGTTTAATAGGTTCTTCCCCCGTCTATTACCTACTTTCCACCTTTTTTATTTTCTTTGCTAACTTGTTTAATATTATAATAGACTTTCTTTTTCGTAAAGTATAATTATATATAGAAGCAGGTTAACTATTATTATTAGGTATACTACTAGTATTAAGAAAGTTCTAAATTTCACATGTGTTATTATAATAAATCTAGTTATAGAGAGGTATACTAGAGCTAATATTCTAGTAATTTAAGATCTAAAGTTTACGCTAAGTAAGATATATATTATTAATTAGCATATTTATAGTAATAATAGTATTCGGGTCTATAGTATTTATATTATTAACTAGTCTTATTAGAAGAATAGTATAAGGATATACTATTCTACTTAATATAGGTAGGATAAATTTCCTATTATTAATAGTCTAGTTATTTATATTTCCTACTTCTTAAAGGTTCTATAAGTTAAGTTAATATCTCTAGAGCTTAAAGTTTTATAAATAGCCCCGCGTTTTAAAAGTAAGGATAGTATTAATAGTAAATACTATTTCTTTAGTTAGATTCTTCTAATAATATATCTATAGGTCTTATTATACTTATTCTAGCTACTATATAATATAGTATTATTCAGCGTTCTTATAGGAGTAAAGTCTAGATAAGATTCTAATAACTTCTATTTTTAGACTTATTTCTCTAAACTAGAGCTTAAATAAGCTAAAATATTTAGTATAGGGGGCTGTTAGGTTAATTATAAAGGGAGTAAATTTGTTAAAATTTTTAATATTTAGAATAGTACAGCCTTCTTTTATCTCTTATAGAATACTAAGAGGGAGGTTATAGATGGTATCCTATATATTATATATATCGTCTTTTTATACTAAAACTTTATTACTAAATATTAATACTAGTACTTTTTAGATAGTATTATAAAATAGTTCTAGATTATATTTAAACTAAAAATAGACTTATAGCTTATAGTTAGTAAAAGTAAGAAATTATTAGTAGGTAATCTCTACTATAGCTATACTTAGGTTAGCGTATCACCTAATATTAGTAATATCTATACTAATAAAGGTTAGATAAGTAATAGTAGCTGGGTTTTAAATTATATTATAATAGAAGTCTACTAACAGAATTTCTCTAAACTCTTATATTAAGATATCTACTATAAAGATACTATTAGGTATATTAATATCGAATTTATTTAGATTATAATTTTTATTTATAGTAGTAAGTTTTACTAGAAATATATAGTTAATAGATTAGGAAACTTTAGGGTTCTATTTACCTAGATCGTAGAAAAGGCTATTAAATAGAACTCCTTTATAATAGTTAGTAATATCTAAGGGTAATAAGTAATTAGTTTTAATATTAAAGCCTACTAAATATCTATCCTTTTATATATAGACGACTAAGTTAATAATAGCTTTTATAACTCTTTTTAATTTCTTATATTTTATTATAATAGAGGGGAAATATAAAAGGAAATATTTATAATAGAATACTACGAGGATATCTTTTCCTTTTTATATTAAGAGCTTAGTATACTTACTTAACCTATAGTTCTAGTAAATTAATTTTCGAGTATTTAGCTTTATTAATATATTCTTATCCGGTAGTAAGAGTAAAGTTAATATTACCGGATTATAGAGGATTATCTTATTATCTTCGCAGCTATCTAGGTTAGCTACTAGTTATATAGGGTTAACTAGAATATTACTAAATAAAAGTATAGCAGACCCTTTCTTCTTTATAAATAACCTAAAGCCTTTCTATACTTCTTTTATAGTTTAAGATAGTAATAGTTTCTACTAGTATTTTCCTTTCTACTATTAGAATCCTTTAAGTATAATACTATTAATATTATTAAATTTTTAATCTTTACCTAAGTAGTTAATAGTAATACTTTATAGGTTACAAATATTTCTATTTTAATTAACTATCTAGCTAGTATAAAAGATATAAATAATAGTCTTCTAGGAATAGAGATATTTAAGAGGTTTAGACCAGTTATTTTTCTTATACTTAAAATACTAATTAACATCTATTAAAGCGTAGACCGTCTATCTAGTACTATATAGTATTCTATATTTTTTAAGGAGGTTACTATTATAGTTTAAGGGTATATTAAGTTATATAATAAGTAGTAATATATAAGTAAATATAAGAAATAATATCCAGCTTTTCTATTTTTTAATTATTATAGTATTCCTATATAGGACGATATATTTTTTAAATTTACTACCGGTATATTAGTAGATATTACTATATATTCTTATAGTATTATATAATTATTTCTTAGATTTTTCGGGATTAGTAAAATTCTATATTATCCTTATTTTTAGATAGTTTTATACTATAGAAGAAATTTTAGTAGGAATCTTAGTTTTAGTAGAAAGTAGATTTTATAATAATTCTACTATAGAAGAATCTACAGGTATAGTAGCAGTATATTTTAGGGTTGTTAGTATAATAATACAAAGAAATCGTTCTACGAAAAGCTTTATATATAACCTTATCCTAAAGCTTTTTACTTATCTTATCCTACCCCTAGTTCTACCCCTTTTCCCTTCTATATATAGTTATATACTCTCTTATAAGTAGCTTAGTAGTTCTTCTATATCCTTTTATATAAGGCCTATAGGTGTTAATAGAATTTCTAGGTCCCTAAACCCCTATATACTCCTATATACCTCTAAGTAGATTTATACTATATTTAGACCTATTATCTTATCTATACTGTTATATTATATAAAAGAACTTAATACTACTAGTAATAGCCTCTTTAATAATATCGTATTAATTATTTATTTAACTATATCTAAGTCTAAAATATACCTAATTTAGTTTAGATTATAATATTTATATATTATTATATTAAATTATTTAGTTATCTAAATAGAATCTTAGAAACTTTCTATTAACTAAAGCTTTTAGATTTAGAACTTCCTATCCTCCATAATTAGAATTGCCTTTAGAAAAGCTGTATAGAGTATATCTAGGTAGAAACTTAGAGACTACTAATAACCTATTAGAATTAGAGGCAACTATTAATATTTAACTATAATTTACCTTTTAATTTCTATACTAGAACTGATATATATATAAGTTATAGTAAGAGTAAACTTCTATCTACGTATATAGAATAACTATTACCTCTTATAAGGGGCCTTATAATAGGTAGACCCCTCTCTATAAAGCTTATAATAAAGAACCTATCTAATTTGGAGGGAAATTAGAGTAAACTAACTCTTAAGAAATAAATTATAATTTTATAGGAGGAGATTATATACTTAATATAATAGAAAACTATTAGTCTTAATTAACCTCTATAAACTACTAAATTAGAACTAATAATATACTAGGAAACTTTTATAACTCCCCTAATAAGAAATCTCTTAGCTACTTCTAAGCCCCTTTAAGCCTACTTTACTAAACGTATACTTAAGATTAAAAGCTTTATAGATAGTAGTAAACCTATATTTAAATAATAGTAAATCTTAATCTTAGACTAACTTAAGATTAATATAGATTACTATCTAATAGAGTATATATATATAGCGTTAGTATAGAGATATACCTCTAGTACTACGAAAGAGTATCTAGAGCTAAAATACCTAGCTAAATCAGACTAGTATCGGTTTAAGAATACTAAAGAAATAATTTCGCTTCTATAATTATATTTTATTATAGATAATAAAGAGATAGAGGTATAATAGACGTTTTAGGTTCTAAGAATAAATAAGAGAGAAGTGTTCTTAACTTTTAAAGCTCGCTTTATTAGTACAACTATTAGAGGATCTATATCCTAATCTAAGTAGTTCTTCTACTTATAGGATAAGATTCTCCCCAGCCTAAAGATACTAAACCTTAGCTTTAAACTTATATAGAAAGGCTCTTTTAATACTATAGTTGCCTACTTAACAACCTATAATATAGAAAGGAGAAGTATTTCTAGCCTTCTAGAACGAACTGTTAGCTTATAAATTATAGTTAAAGTAAATTTGGATTAGTATTAGAAGATTTCTAAGAGTTTATCTAAAGTAATCTATAATCTAATACTACCCTAATCTACTCTAGTATTAATACCTTATTCTACTATAATTACTTTCTAACAACCTAATAAAACTTCTATACCTGAAAGGTATATAACTCTAGATAATTATTATAATTATAGTAAACTAGAATACTTTATAAACAAATATATAGTTTTTAAAGTATAAGAGATAGAGGTTAAATAAAAGGAAATTAAGGAAGAAGAGTTTTTAGACGTAAATAAGTACTATCTAGATAGTTCTTAAGTAGGAAATAGAGATATCTAAGAAAACTTTCTATCTTAGACTTAAATAAGTATAATTTATTAAATATTAATTTATTATATTTATTTAGAGGAAAGTATTTCTAAATTTCTATTATTCTATATTTAAAAAGCGTTAATATATACCTAAACGCTCTTATTAATATAGATATTTAAGGCTTTTTATTCTTTAATTCTATAGTAGCTAGATTACTCTCTTAAGCCTTATATATATTAATATAGTACTTACCCTTTAAAATTACTGTTAAAGGTTTTTAGGACCGAATCTAAACTTTAGTTAATTAGTATATTTACTTATACCTATAAATTAATAGAAGAACTATCTAAAACTATCTATTTATTATTATAGATCTAGGTATTTAGGATTATATTATTAGTATTAAATAGTTATATTATTTTCAACTTTAACTAGATATAGATAAGAATCGGATTATATAGCTTTTTAAGTATCCTACTACTTATAATCCTTTACCTTCTCTTCTTATATAATTAACTTAGCTAGTATATAATAAGAAAGTAGAGCTAGATATCTAGTAATATAACACTCTATAGAAAAAGAACTGTTTTAGTAGTCTTATAGTCTGACTATCTATTATATTAAAGGTCTATTAAGACTACTAAAACTATATTAGTCTCTTATAACCTATAGTCTAAATAAGTTTAAAGCTCTCGTACGCTTATATATAATAAAGTCCGAACCTAATCTAAAGAAAGTCTATTCTTCTATTATTACTCTTATTTTAGCTAATACTTTCTACTTTAATATAAAGAGGAAAGAGAACGAGTTTTTCTCTATATCTCTATACGAAATTAAACGGCTAATTAAAGATAAGCAAGCCCTAGAGCTAGAAGATAAAACTAAAAACAAAGTACTAGTAAATCTCTAATTACTATCTAAATACTATAAGTATTAAAATATATTTAGTAAAACTGCAGCTTATTAATTACTAGAATACTACTCTTATAATTATAAGATTATCCTTATAAAACCTCTCCCTAATAGTTACAACCTGTTGTATAAGTAGAATATTAAGAAGTTGAAGGTAACTAAAAAGTATATTATAGATAATCTATAATATAGGTATATTAAGTAGAGTTAGAACTTTTTTATATTTCTAATCTTTTATATCTATAAATCTAATAGCGACCTATATATTTACGTAGATTATTATAAACTTAATACTCTTACCTATAAGAATATATATCTAATACTATATATAGATAAACTTCTATTTAGGCCTACTAAAGTAGTAATTTTTACTAAGTTTAATATTCGTATAGCCTTTAATAAAATTAAAATAGATTCTAGTTCTAAGAAATATACTACCTTTTATACTCGATATAGAACCTATAAGTATAAAGTTCTACCTTTTAGATTATATAACAGCTTAACAACTTACTAGTATTATATAAATAACGTACTAATCGACTACCTAGATAACTTCTATATTACTTATCTAGATAATATCCTTATCTATTTAGAAGATAAGGTAATATATACTATCTACGTTAAGAAAGTTCTTAAGAGATTATGTTAAGTAGGGTTATAAGTTAATATTAAGAAGAGTAAATTCTATATTACCTGAACTAAATACTTTAACTATATCTTCTTAAATAAAGGTTTTAAGGTTAATTTAGAGAAGGTAGATATACTATATAACTAGTAGCTACCTACTATTATAACAGGTGTAAAATCCTTCTTAGGTTTTACTAGATTCTATTAACAGTTTATATTAGAATTCTCGTATATTATAAA
>ML986782.1:67342-84419 GCA_010094045.1 Lojkania enalia
AATAGAAGAACTATCTAAAACTATCTATTTATTATTATAGATCTAGGTATTTAGGATTATATTATTAGTATTAAATAGTTATATTATTTTCAACTTTAACTAGATATAGATAAGAATCGGATTATATAGCTTTTTAAGTATCCTACTACTTATAATCCTTTACCTTCTCTTCTTATATAATTAACTTAGCTAGTATATAATAAGAAAGTAGAGCTAGATATCTAGTAATATAACACTCTATAGAAAAAGAACTGTTTTAGTAGTCTTATAGTCTGACTATCTATTATATTAAAGGTCTATTAAGACTACTAAAACTATATTAGTCTCTTATAACCTATAGTCTAAATAAGTTTAAAGCTCTCGTACGCTTATATATAATAAAGTCCGAACCTAATCTAAAGAAAGTCTATTCTTCTATTATTACTCTTATTTTAGCTAATACTTTCTACTTTAATATAAAGAGGAAAGAGAACGAGTTTTTCTCTATATCTCTATACGAAATTAAACGGCTAATTAAAGATAAGCAAGCCCTAGAGCTAGAAGATAAAACTAAAAACAAAGTACTAGTAAATCTCTAATTACTATCTAAATACTATAAGTATTAAAATATATTTAGTAAAACTGCAGCTTATTAATTACTAGAATACTACTCTTATAATTATAAGATTATCCTTATAAAACCTCTCCCTAATAGTTACAACCTGTTGTATAAGTAGAATATTAAGAAGTTGAAGGTAACTAAAAAGTATATTATAGATAATCTATAATATAGGTATATTAAGTAGAGTTAGAACTTTTTTATATTTCTAATCTTTTATATCTATAAATCTAATAGCGACCTATATATTTACGTAGATTATTATAAACTTAATACTCTTACCTATAAGAATATATATCTAATACTATATATAGATAAACTTCTATTTAGGCCTACTAAAGTAGTAATTTTTACTAAGTTTAATATTCGTATAGCCTTTAATAAAATTAAAATAGATTCTAGTTCTAAGAAATATACTACCTTTTATACTCGATATAGAACCTATAAGTATAAAGTTCTACCTTTTAGATTATATAACAGCTTAACAACTTACTAGTATTATATAAATAACGTACTAATCGACTACCTAGATAACTTCTATATTACTTATCTAGATAATATCCTTATCTATTTAGAAGATAAGGTAATATATACTATCTACGTTAAGAAAGTTCTTAAGAGATTATGTTAAGTAGGGTTATAAGTTAATATTAAGAAGAGTAAATTCTATATTACCTGAACTAAATACTTTAACTATATCTTCTTAAATAAAGGTTTTAAGGTTAATTTAGAGAAGGTAGATATACTATATAACTAGTAGCTACCTACTATTATAACAGGTGTAAAATCCTTCTTAGGTTTTACTAGATTCTATTAACAGTTTATATTAGAATTCTCGTATATTATAAAGCTAATTATTATACTATAGAGTTCTATAACCTCTTTTATATAGACTTTAGAATATAATATTACTTTTAAGAAATTAAAGTTAGCCCTGTTAAGTATACTTATACTCTACTACTTTAACTCTATATTAGAAATAAAAATGGAAACTAATACTTCTAATAGAATAGTTATAAGAGTACTATTATAGAAATATTCTAATAGAAAATAGTACCCTATAGTATTTTATAGTAAGGTTTTATCCGGTTTAGAACTAAACTAGGAGATCTATAATAAGGAACTATTTGCAATCGTTACTATATTTAAGTAATAGAGGGTAGAACTTACTTTAGTAGCTACTAGAACTCTAGTATATACTAATTATCGCTTACTTAAATATTTTAAAACTACGAAGATACTTAATACTTGTTAAATTTATTAGACTAAGGAATTAGCTTAGTATTAGTTCCGAATTGAGTATACCTTAGATAAGAATAATACTAGAATAGATATCTTTAGTTATCGCGAATAAGATATAGAAAACTTAAAAACAGCTTAAACTAATAACTAGTTAAGAGTCCTATTTAGACCGTATCAATTTCACCCCTAAATTAATACTAAATTAGCCTAGTCCTATATTATTTAAATAATAATTTAAGTAGCTATACTAAACGTTATTAAAGGCTAAGAGTAGATTATATTACTAGACTCTCTAGAGTTGATTAATATATTACTATAGAAAAACCGAGCCTCTTTTACGTAGGAATATACCCTCTTATTCTATAAGTATTAGATAGAGAATAGACTACTCCTCTATAATAATCGTTTATATATTTTATTAGATTTAAGCTTTTATATACAACTTATATAAGAGACTTATAACTAAGTATCCTCTATATACCTAAGTACTACTAAAACCTATTAGTTACTATCCTAGAAGTACTACTAAAAAAGTATAGAAGCTACTTATAAACAATATATATAGAATTATATCCTATATTATAAAGCTTATCTAATATAAACCTAAACTCTAGGTTTTATCTACCTACTTTCTATACTAAATTAACTAATATAGTACTTATATATTAACTTTAAGAATTTCTCTATAGATAAGTCCGGATATAATTAGATTATAGTAGTAATTAATCGCCTATCTAAATAAGTAGTATCTATTTCCTACTATTATATAATTAACGTACGGGGAATAGCCGAATTATTTATTTAATAAGTATACTACTTTAACTATACGCTCGAAACTATTATTTTAGACTAAAAACCTTAGTTTATATCTAATTTCTAGTCTAAATTCTGCTATATCTTAGGTGTAAAGATTAAACTATCTACTACTTATTATAAAAAGACTAACAGATAGACGGAAATTATAAATAAGTATATCGATTAGAGACTATACTCTTTTATATCCTTCTACTAAAATAACTAGAGTTCTCTATTACCTATAATTAACCGAGTATAAGTAACTCTACCCTATATAACTATTAAAATATCCCCGTATTAGATTCTATATAGATTTAAGCTCTATTAGAGTTAGGATTAGAAATATTCTATTAATTCTATTACTATAATAGATAAATTAAATTATAAAGATACTTTAGCTCTAGTAACTCATATATATATAGCCTAGAAAACCATAAAAGCTAATATTAAAAAAGCGTAGAATCATATATAATCTATTATTAACTATTACTAGTAACTAATTAATTAGTAGATTAGTAATATAGTCTACCTAAATACTAAGAATTTTATAGTCTAGAAACTAAGCCGAAAACTATTTAATTAATAGGAGAACTTTTTTAAAGTACTAGAATAGATTAGAAATTTATACTATTTATAGCTACCCCTAAGATTAAAAATATATAATATCTTCGTACTAAACCTACTATATAAAAACCTCTAAAACCCTCTACTAGGGTAAAAAGTTCTAAAACTACCCGCTATCGCTATTAAGAGGGTAGAAGAGTAGGAGGTTAAGGAAATACTAGCTAGTAAGCTATATTATAAAACCCTTAAATATTGTATAAAATAGGTAGGATATAATTTTAACCTGGTTTAATATAAAGTCTTAAATTTTATAGGTTTACTTTATAAGCTAAAAGTTTTTTATAATAAGTATCTAAATTAGCTAAGATCCTTAAAAATTCTAACTAAATAGATTAAGGTATATAAAGATAGTATAGAGAATATAAATTACCTAGTAGACGATAATATATAAGAGTTAAGTAGTAAATTTAAAAACTAAAGTATAGGCCTAAAATTACTCCTCTATAAAATCTAGAGGGTCTAATAGCAGGCTATTAGATACCTCCCTAGTTCTCTTCTCTTCTACTCTTCTTCTCCTTCTTTCCTTCCAGACTCCCTTTAAACCTCTTTTACCTTATCTTTAGCCGCCTAAGAGCGCTGTAATATTAGCTTAAAGGCTAGATACTAGAGCCTCTAAAGCTGAAACTTAATAGAGTAACTTAATACCCTAGTAGAATAAAACTACCTAGATACTAGCTTTAAAAAAACTAGTTTTCTAACTCTTTATAACCTAGGCTATAAGTACTAGATTATAAGTAGATTCTAAAACAGCCTTAAAGGCTACCTTTTTATCTTTCTTATCCTCTATATATTAGGCCGCCGCCTATAATTTAAGATAGCCCTAGAGGACTAGAAACTCCTCCTTATAGTAGGAGGGGATTTATAAGTACGTTAGTAGTAAGTATTCTACTAGTATTAGATGTAATTTATATAGGGTTATACTTTTTATTTTATAAGATATAATACTTATATTTTTTTAATCTTAGAAACTAAAAGGTAAATATTATATACTACCTATAGACGAGCGCGTATATAGCTTAAAGATAGATAATTTAGAAGGCCTTTAAAAAGGCTTTAGAAGGTAGGTAGAGTAGTATATTAATTAATTTTTTCTAAGAGGTGTTAGTAATACTTTAATAATTAACGGTTCTAGAGACGCGTAATAATATATATAGAGTAGAAGTTATTATTTAGTTAAGAAAGTTTAGTTAATAACAATCTAGTAATATACTAAAGCTAGTAAATACTCGTTACTATATGTAACGAAATTGCAATATTAATAAACTATTATAATAGTAGTTACTAGCTAATATATAGATTAATTATACTTACTATAAAAACCTTACTTAATATTATATTAATATATAAATATATCTCTATAGGTAACTACGCGTATTAACCCTTACTAATAAATATTTTAAAGAAATTTCTTTATACTAGAACCTATCTATAACAGCCCTAATTCCCTCCTAAACTAGTATAGATAGAAACTATTAGCCTATAAGGAGGAGGGTAGTATAATAATACGAAGAAATCGTTCTATAAAAAGCTTTATATATAACCTTATCCTAAAGCTTTTCGCTTATCTTATCTTACCTCTAGCTCCGCTCCTTTTCCCTTCCGTATATAGTTATATACTCCTTTATAAGTAGCTTAATAGTTCTTCTATATCCTTTTATATAAGGCTTATAGGTGTTAATAGAATTTTTAGGTTTCTAAACCCCTATATACTCTTATATACCTCTAAGTAGATTTATACTATATTTAGATCTATTATCTTATCTATACTATTATATATAGGTTATAGCTAAAATAAATTCGGATTAGTACTAGAAGATTTTTAAGAGTTTATCTAAGGTAATTTACGATCTAATACTACCCTAATCTACTCTAGTATTAATACTTTATTCTACTATAATTACTCTCTAATAATCTAATAAAACTCTTATACTTAAAAGGTATATAACCCTAGGTAATTACTATAATTATAGTAAACTAGAATACTTTATAAATAAATATATAGTCTTTAAAGTATAAGAAATAAAGGTTAAATAAGAGAAAATTAAAGAAGAAGAGTTTTTAGATATAAATAAATACTACCTATATAATAGTATAGGTAAGATAATAGGTTTAAATATAGTATAAATCTACTTAGAGGTATATAGAAGTATATAGAGGTTTAGGGACCTAGAAATTCTATTAATACCTATAAGCCTTATATAAAAGGATATAGAAACACTATTAAGCTACTTATAAGAGAGTATATAACTATATACAGATGGGAAAAGGGGTAGAACTAGAGGTAGGATAAGATAAGTAAAAAGATAAAGCTTTTTATAGAACGATTTCTTTATATTATTATACTACCCCTCTCCTTATAGGCTGATAGTCCCTATCTATACTAGTTCGGGAGGGAATTAGGGCTATTATAAATAGGTTCTAGTATAAAGAAATTTCTTTAAGAAGATATTTACCGATAAGAATTAATACGCGCAGTTACCTATAGAGATATATTTATTAATATAATATTAAGTAAAGTTTTTATAGTAAATATAATTAACCTATATATCGGCTAGTAACTACTATCATAATAGTTTATTAATATTACAATTTTATCGTATATAGTAATAAGCGTTTACTAGCTTTAGTATATTACTAGGTTATTGTTAACTAAACTTCTTTAACTAAATAATAACTTCTACTCTATACGTATTATTATACGTTCCTAAAACTATTAATAATTAAAGTATTACTAACGCCTTATAGAAAAAATTAATTAATATACTACTCCGCCCACCTTTTAAAATCTTTTTAAAAGCCTTCTAAATTATCTACTTTTAAACTATATATACGCTTACCTATAGATAGTATATAATATTTTTCTTTTAGTTTCTAAGATTAAAAAAATGCAAGTATTATATCTTATAAAATAAAAATTACAACCCCGTACGAATCGTATCTAATACTAGTAGAGTACTTACTATTAATATACTTATAAATCCCCTCCTACTATAAAGAGGAGTTTCTAGTCTTCTAGAGCTATCTTAAACTATAAATAGCAGCCCGATATATAGGAGATAAGAAGAATAAAAAGGTAGCCTTTAAGGCTATTTTAGAATCTACTTATAGTCTAGCGTTTATAGCCTAGATTATAAAAAGTTAAAAAAATAGCCTTTTTACAGCTAATATCTAGGTAGTTTTATTCTACTAGGGTACTAAACTACTTTATCGGGTTTTAGCTTTAGAGGCTCTAATATCTAGCCTTTAAACTAATATCGTGGCGCTTTTAGGCGGTTAAAGATAAAGTAGAGAAAGTTTAAGAGGAGTCTAGTGTTATAAATATAAAATACTAAGAGGTATCGCCTCTATAGCTAGGGCTTAATCTAATATTAGCTACTATAGAGGTCGACTTAGATAAGGACCGATAGGGTAATAACAGGTAGAAGCATATTAGGGACTAGTTATTAGACAGTAAGTAGTAGGATTATAGGAACTAGAGAGATGATTAGTTAGATAATAAAATATAGTACAACCTATATATATAACTATAGTAGAAGTGTTAGGTATAGTAGGATGGACCTGATAGACCTAATAGACCTGATAAGCTAGGCTTAGCGGTCTTAGACTTAACTATATAAGAAGGAAGATCTTCTTATAAAAGTTAGGTCCTTTATAGTTATTCTCGCAGATTTATCTTATTACTCTATTAGACTTCTAAATATACTTATTACATTCGAAGAACCGGCGAACCTAATACTCTCTTATTACTAAAGCTACTACATCTAACCAATTTAATATAAATAAGACCCTAGCGCGCGTACGACTACAATAGCAGTTATTATATATATTAGCGGTATATAAGTTAGTAATATAATAACTACCCAACGTTAAGAGAATAGAAACTATCTAAAGATATCTACTGCATCGTAAAGTTAAGTTATAATAATCTAAAGGCTGTAAGCCCTAGAGGAAACTATAGTATAGAAAGTATAGAAATAGGAAACCTGTATTATATAGATATAATATAAGCTAGCCGCAGCTAGAACCGACCTAGCTAAAGCTAAATAATAAGTATAAGCTAAGATAGCTTTGCTAAAGAAGTTTAACGGTAAGAAAGAATATATTAACCCTTTTCTTACATTAATAGAGCTGTACTTTAGGTTTAATAGCACGACCTTCTTCCTAGATAAGAATAAGATCTTAGCTGTAATAATAAATATAGAAGAGATACTACTAGTATAGGCCGAACTATTTATAGTAGACTAGCTAGAGAATAGAGGTAATATAAAGAAGACTAGGGAATCTACGGACGAACTCTTTAAGAGCTGGGAAGGATTTAAGAATAAGGTCCGGAACATCTTTAGAGAAGTAGATATAGAATAGAAAGTATAAAGAAAGCTACTAAGGCTAACCTAGATTAAGAGGGTAACGGATTATACTATAGAATTCTAGAGACTTAGTACTAGACTAGGATAGGACGATAGTATATTAGTAGGAATCTTCTATAAAGGTCTTAAGGATAAGGTTAAAGATAACCTAGCTAGAGAAGAAAGGCCAACCAAACTATTAGAAATAATCGAATTAGCGGTTAGGATTAACAACCGTCAGTATAAGTAGGAAATAGAGAAAAGATCTTAGCTGTAAATATTCGTACTAGTAAAGAAAGAAAGTAAGATAGTGTTATAAGATAGTAATCTAATAGTCCTTAGAAAAGTTGAAAAGGATAAGAGAAAGAACTACCAACAATCAAGGATAAGCAATCTTAAGAAAGAAAGGCTTAAAAAGGGAGCGTACCTTCTATATAGATAAAAAGGGTACTATACAAAAGAATATCTAAATAAGAAGAAGAAAGCCTAAATAATAACTGCGCAACCTATTAATAGATACTAACTAATATAGTACTAAACGTATTATATAAATAATAGATACAAGATATACTATTTAGTAAAAAAAGGGAGCAATTATTAGCTACAGCTAAAAAGGGCAGCGGTAGTTATTAAACGTATAGAGTATCTACTAGGAGTACTAGAATTTAATAGTACGACTATCCTAGAAAGAATAAAGTAAAAGAAGTACTAGATCTATAATAAAATATACTAGGTAAAATTATACCCTTAGGAATACTAGAATATTCCATTCGAGGAAGTAACGTTCTAAGATAGTTAGGACGTACTAGAAGCCGTAGTAAAATTAGCAGGAAAGGTTATAAACGAAGAAATATTTGAGTATATATAAGAGATATACTAAAGCTACCCTATAGAACTAGTAAAAGGTAAGAAAGGGAAATATATATTACCCTATAAAAACAGCTGTAAAAAAGATTGGGCCAGCTATTATTAAAATAACTACTAGATATATAAGAGTATTAAGATAAAGCTAGGAGTATAGCTAAAAATAGATACGGAATTATTACTAAAAATCTTACTATTTTAGGATAAAATAGAAGATTATATAGAAAATAGGCACTATTAGATTTACGGAAGTCTAATTTACCTTAGAATAGAGTATCTACACCAGTTTAGTAAAATCGTCGTAGAAGCTGAAAAGCCGAGAAAAGTAGTCTTAGAAGTAAAGGAGATGTAGGGGGACGTTAGAGGATAACTTAATATTACGGCTCGTAAAATAACAGGAGTAAATATATCTAAGAAAGAAGAACGTCTTAAGGATAATATATATTTAGAGGAATATAAAGCGTTAAGCTGGAAATAATATATAGTTAAATGCTAGTACTACTAAAATATATTTAGAGTACTTAGATAGTAAAAATTAAATAAAGACTACCGACTAATTAAATAGTAATAATATTTCTTAGAATAGAAGTATAAGATATATAGTAAGTAAGTAAAGACTACTTATGCCTAAGAACTATAGATAAGATATAGTATAGATAGATGTCCGCTGTATAGAGGAGAAAAGGAGAAGATAGAGTTCTTCCTACCTTAGTTAAAAAACTAAGCAGCCCCTAAGGTAATAACTATATTAAGGAACCGGGTAAGAAAGCTGTTAGAAGGGTTACTAGTATAATACCTTTATATATAGTACTCTAAGCGGAGTTCGACGAGAGGAAGCTTAGAGTACTACTTAATAGTAGAACTTTAGACACGTTTATATCAGCGTAATAGGTTTATAAGAACAATATAAAGTAGAGGGAAAAAGTAGTACCTTGCATAATACATCTAGTAGACGACAAGCTAATAGATTATAGCGGAGGAGTTGTACTAATAGAAACTAAGAAGCGAGCGCTTAATGTTGTAGGATATACTAATATAAGAAATATTAATATTATAAACCTAGGAAAATTTAATATATTACTAGATATAGACTAGCTAGCTAAATATAATCCTAGAGTAGATTAGTAGTAAGGGATAGTTTATAGGCTATAGAGCCAATCTAAAATAGAATAGGTAGTAGGATAGTATAAGGTAAGGCGTCCTTCGGGTCTATAGTTAATATAGAAAGTATTAGCAGCTACGATAGTAAGATATCTTAAGAAGATAAAATAGATACTAGGTATTATTATAGTTTAGAAAGTGTGTAAGAAACTATAGGACGATAATATACTTTAAGAAATCTAAAAGGATTATAGCGAATTTATAGGGCTATATAAAGAAGTAGAGAATAGAGGGTTACTTAAGTATAAGGAATATAACTATAAAATTATTATCGAGGATAAAAAGAAGTTGAAACCTAGTCTAATATATAACTTAAACCGAGAATAAAGAGAAGAACTTAGGAAGTACATCTAAAAGAATTTAGCAAGGAAGTATATATGATTAAGCTAGAATAAGATAGTATTACTAATACTATTCGTACCTAAGAAAAATAGTAAACTAAGGTTGTATGTAGACTATAGACAGCTAAATAATATAACTAAGAAAAATAGATACCTGTTACCTAGGATAATAGAACTTATAAGTCGATTATAAGAAGCTAAGTAGTTTATAAAGTTTAATATAAGAGAAGGATACTACCGAATTTAGATAAAGAAGGGCTATAAATAGAAAACGGCATTTAAAATAAGAGAAGGTCTTTTTAAATACCTAGTAATACTATTTAGATTTATAAATATACTAGTAACCTTCTAAGCAGTTATAAATAACGTATTAAGGGAATACTTAGATATATTCGTAATAGTATATCTAGATAATATTCTAGTTTATATAAAGGGATCGCTAAGAGAGTATAAAGAATACGTTAGAAAAGTACTAGTAAAACTATAGGAGTATAAGTTACTTATAGCCCCGGAGAAATGCGAGTTTTATAAGATAGGAATAGAGTTCTTAGGATTCTAGATATTTAAAGATAGTATTAAGATAGAATAAGAAAAGGTTAAAGTAATACTAGAATAGCTAGTATCTACTTTAGTTAAATAAGTCTAATCTTTCCTAGGCTTCGCGAATTTCTACAGGAAATTTATAAGCAGGTACTCTAGAGTAGTAGTACCCTTAATAGAGATTACTAAGAAAGAAAAGAAGTTTAAGTAATAAGAAGCGCAGTAAAAAGCCTTTAAAGAACTAAAAGCTTACTTTACCTTAGTATTAATACTAAGGATGCTAGACCTAGAAAAGTAATTCCGAGTGGAAACTGATGCTTTAAATAAAGTAATAGGCGCTTACTTAAGCTAGTAAGATAAAGATAGAAAGTAGAAGCTACGAGCCTACTTTTTAAGAAAAATAAAACTAGAAGAACTTAACTACAACGTGTACGATAAAGAACTATTAGTAGTAGTTAAAGCGTTAAAAGAATAGCGAGTATACCTAGTAGGAATTAAATACCTATTTAAAGTCTAGATAGACTATAAAAACCTTATATACTTTATAATAATAAAGAAACTTATAGAAAGATAAATATAATAGGTAGAATAGTTAGCAGACTATAACTTTAGAATAACGCACCGGAAAGGGTTAGAAAATATAGCTATAGACGTACTAAGTCGAAGAGCCGACTATATAACTAAAGAAAAGTATAAAAGAGATATAATCCTAAAATAGAAATTAGATAGATTTCTTATATATAACTACCTATAAGTCGCCTAAGTTATAAAACTAACTACGCTAGAGTAAACCTAGTAATAGAAGCTAAGAGATATACAGATAGTAGAATAATACCTAATAAGTAATAATAAAGTAAAAACAATTAAAAACGCAACTTAAAAACAACTATATATATACCTATACGTATAAAAGTAGATAATAAAAGAACTATACAAATTGTTAGAATAGGGACACCTAGGAGTAGTAGAAATAGAGTAAAGGCTAAGGAAGAGCTTTACTCTTACTAATATAAGAAAGGAAGTATAAGATATACTAAGCAAGTATTTAGAATGCGGAAAGAATAAGACTATAAGGTATAGGCCTTATAGATTCTTATAGCTGCTAGAAGCACCTAAAGGACTATAGAAATGGATTATAATTAACTTTATAACTAAGTTACTAGAGTTAATAGAACTAGGGTTAGAAAGAAGATATAATATAATTATAAATATAGTAGATTAGTTAATAAAATATATATACTTTAGACTAGTATTAGAAATAATAATAGTACCTAAACTAGCGTACAAGTTATTATATATAGTATTTATAGAGTATAGAGTTCTAAAGTATATTACTTTAGATAGAGATAAGTTGTTTACATCTAAATACTAGTAGGGATAGATAAGAAAGATAGGAATCTAATAATAGATGTTAACCAGCTTCTACCTATAGATAGACGGTTAGATAGAACGAGTTAACTAGAGTCTAAAAACGTATTTAAGAATGTATATTAATAAATAACAAAATAATTAGGTCAAATTATTACCTACGGCATAGATAGCCTATAATAGAATAACCTAGAGTACTATAAGGACTATACTCTTCAAAGCTAATTATAGACGGAAAGCTGTTATATATTAGAAATAGAACGAGAAAAGACTTCTAGTTCTAATAGTAGACCGAAAAGCTGAAGAAATAGAGGAAATTTACAATTAACTTAAAGAAAAAATCTAGTTAAGAAACCTTAAAATAGTAGAACAGGCTAATAAGATAAGGATTAAAGGACTAATCTTTAAAGAGGGGGGTAAAGTTTTCCTGTTAATAAAAAACTTAAAGACTAGAAGACCCGCGAAAAAGTTAGATTATAAGAGGATAGGACTATTTCTAATTAAAGAATAGGTCAGACCTATAAGTTTTAAACTAAGGCTACTAAGTAAGATAAAAATACACCCGGTATTTTATAAGTTAAAACTAGAACTAGTACCGGATGACATACTACTGTAGGAAAGTATTAATATAGAACTAGAATAGAAATATAAAGTAGAATATATACTAGTAAAAAAGTAATTTAGACGTTAGTGGAAGTATTTAGTAAAGTAGGAAAGATACCTATAGGAGGAAAGCTTATAGGAACTAGTATAGAACCTAACCAACTGCACTATAAAGCTAAAGGAGTTTTATTAGAAGGCTAGAATAATAGGTTGTTAAGTAAAGTCTAGTTAGGAAGTAATAGTAGTAGTAATATAGAAGGAGCCTCTTATACAGAACTTAGAGTGATAGTAGAAGGCGCCTTAGACCCGGCGGACCTCCTCTCCTCTTCCTCTAACTTCTCTTACTCTTCTATCGACTTTACCTCTCGTTTCCTAAGATCTAAACTATACTCCTCTAGAGAATAGACGCGTTTCTTAGTATATTCTAGATAAGAAAGAACCGCCTAATAGCGACGCGCAGATTTCTTAAGATAATAAATCTCCTCTTTCTTAGCAGCTACGAAATCTTAATAGGTAGAGGTAGACTCCTCACGAGCCTTTAATATATTCGCCAGGAAACGGCGAAGAGCACCCTTAGTTAGGGAAAGATCGCAGAACAGGCCCTAAGAAAGATATTCTCTATATACGGAAGAAAGGGTAGTATTACTATAATAGTTGCGGTTCGTAGACTAGTAGTTTAAATAATAGTAGAATAAATCTATTACAACGCTTAAAGAAAGAATTAAGTAACTAGTATAATAGTTATAGGCAGAAGTGTTTTCGCGCTGAACCTTTAGTATAGTAGAAGAAAAAGAAGAAGAATAGGGCTATACTTACAAGCCGAGCAGGACCTACTAGAATATATAAAGTACTAACCCTAGAACAGAAAAATATAGACACGGCCTTATAGTATACCTATACTAAATATATTAGAAGCTAGAATAAGCTGCTTATAATAGTAGGATACTGCATCTAGATAGAATAGGTAGAATAATAGATTAAAGAGCTTCGGGACAAACCTATAAAGGGGGGAGTAGGTATTATAAATACAGAACGCTAAAAGGTATCGCTTCTATAGTTAGAGCTTAATCTAATATCAGCTACTATAGAGGTCGACTCGGATAAAGACCGACAGGGTAATAATAGGCAGAAGTATATTAGGAACTAGTTATTAAACAGTAAGTAGTAGGACTGTAGAAACTGGGGAGATAATTGGTTAGATAACGAAGCATGGTATAACCTATATACGTAACTATAGTAGAAGTATTAGATATAGTAGGATAGACCTGATAGACCTAATAGACCTAATAAGCTAGGCTTAGCGGTCTTAGACTTAACTATATAAGAAGAAAGATCTTTTTATAAAGGTTAAATCCTTCGTAGTTATTCTCGCAGATTTATCTTATTACTCTATTAGACTTCTAAATATACTTATTACATTTGAAGAACCGGCGAACCTAATACTCTCTTATTACTAAAACTACCACATCTAACCAACCTAATATAAATAAAGCCCCAGCGCGTGTACGACTACAACAGCAGTTATTATATATACTAGTAGTATATAGGTTAGTAATATCTAGAGGGAAGAAAGAAAAAAGAGAATAGAAAAGGAGAGGACTAAGGAGGTATCTAATAGCCTACTATTAAACTCTCTAAATTTTATAGAGGAGTAATTTTAGGCCTATACTTTAGTTTTTAAAATCTACTACTTAATTCTTATATATTATTATCTACTAGATAATCTATATTTTCTATACTATTTTTATATACCTTAATCTATTTAGTTAGGATTTTTAGGGGTCTTAAGCGATTTAGATACTTATTATAAAAAGCTCTTAGCTTATAAAGTAAACCTATAAAGTTTAAGACTTTATACTAGATTAGGTTAGAATTATATCCTACCTATTTTATATAGTATTTAAGGGTCTTATAATATAACTTACTAGCTAGTATTTCCTTAACCTCCTACTCTTCTACCCTATTAATAGTAATAGTAGGTGGTTTTAGAGCTTCTTATCTAAGTAGAGGGTTCTAGGAGTTTTTATATAGTAGGTTTAGTACGAAGATATTATATATACTTAATTCTAGAGGTAGCTATAAGAAGTATAAGTTTCTAACCTACTCTAGTACTTTAAAGGGGCCCTCCTATTAATTAGATAGCTTTCAGCTTGGTCTCTAGACTATAAAGTTCTTAGTATTTAAGTAGACTATATTACTAATCTACTAATTAATTAGTTACTAGTAATAGTTAATAATAGATTATATACGATCCTAAACCTTCTTAATATTAGCTTTTACAGTTTCCTAGGCTATATATATACGAGTTACTAGAGCTAAAATATTCTTACAATTTAATTTATCTATTATAATAATAGAATTAATAGAATATTTCTAATCCTAACTCTAATAGGGTTTAAATCTATATAGGATTTAATATAGGGATATTCTAATAGTTATATAGAGTAGAGTTACTTATACTCGATCGATTATAAGTAATAGAGAACTCTAGTTATTCTAGTAGAAGAATATAAAAGAACGCAGTCTTTAATTAATATACTTATTATAATAATATAAAGAAATCGTTCTATGAAAAGCTTTATATATAACCTTATCCTAAAGCTTTTTACTTATCTTATCCTACCCCTAGTTCTACCCCTTTTCCCTTCCATATATAGTTGTATACTTCCTTATAAGTAGCTTAGTAGTTCTTCTATATCCTTTCGTACAAGGCCTATAGGTATTAATAGAATTCTTAGGTCCCTAATCCCTACATATTCCTATATGCCTCTAAGTAGATTTATACTATATTCGGACCTATTATCTTACCTATACTATTATATTATATAGAAGAACTTAATACTACTAGTAACAGCCTCTTTAATAATATCACATCAATTGTTTATTTAAATACATCTAAGTCTAAAATACACCTAATTTAGTTTAGATTATAATACTTATATACTATTATATTAAATTATTTAGTTACCTAAATAGGATTTTAGAGACCTTCTATTAACTAAAGCCTTTAGGTTTAGAACTTCCTATCCTCTACGATTAGGATTGCTTTTAGAAAAGCTACGTAAAGTATACCTAGGTAGAAACTTAGAAACTATTAATAACCTATTAGAATTAGAGGCAACCGCTGATATCTAACTATAATTTACCTTCTAATTCCTATACTAGAACTAATATATATATAAGTTATAGTAAGAGTAAACTTCTATCTATATATATAGAACAACCGTTACCTCTTATAGGGGGCCCTATAACAGGCGGACCCCTTTCTATAGGGCCTATAATAAAGAACCTATCTAATTTAGAGGGAAATTAGAGTAAATTAACCCTTAAGGAATAAATTACAATTTTATAAGAGGAGATCGCACGCTTAATATAATAGAAAACTATTAGTTCTAATTAACTTCTATAAACTACTAAATTAGTACTAATAATATACTAAGAAACTTTTATAACTCCCCTAGTAAGAAACCTCTCAGCTACCTTTAAGCCCCCTTAAGCCTACCTTACTAAACGTATACCTAAGATCGAAAGCCTTATAGATAATAATAAACCTATATTTAAATAATAGCGAGTCTTAATTTTAGACTAACTTAAGATTAATATAGATTACTATTAGATAGAGTATATACATATAACGTTAGTATAAAGATATACCTCTAGTACTACAAAAGGATATCTAGAACTAAAATACCTAGCTAAATTAGACTAGTATTAGTTTAAGAATACTAAAGAAATAATTTTACTTCTATAATCGTATTTTATTATAGATAATAAAGAGATAGAGGTGCGATAGGCGTTTTAGGTCCTAAGGATAAATAAGAGAGAAGCGTTCCCAACTTTTAAAGCTCGCTTTATTAGTACAGCTATTAGGGGATCCGTATTCTAATCTAAGTAGTTCTTCTACCTATAGGATAAGATTCTCCCTAACCTAAAGATACTAAACCTTAGCTTTAAACTTATATAGAAAGGCTCCTTTAATACTATAGTTGTCTACTTAACAGCCTATAATATAGAAAGAAGAAGCGTTTCTAACCTTCTAGAACGAACTATTAGCCTATAGGTTGCAGCTAAAATAAATTTAGATTGATACTAGAAGGCTTCTAAAAGTTTATTTAAGGTAACCTACGATTTAATACTACCCTAATCTACCCTAGTATTAATACTTTATTCTACTATAATTACTTCCTAATAACCTAGCAAGACTCTTATATCTAAAAAGTATACAACTTTAGGTAATTACTATAATTATAGTAAACTAGGATACTTTATAAACAAATATATAGTCTTTAAAGTATAAGAGATAAAGGTTAAATAAGAGGAGATTAAGGAAGAAGAGTTTTTAGACGCAAACAAGTACTACCTAGATAGTTCTTAGGTGGGAAATAGAAACGTTTAGGAAAACTCTCTATCCTAGACTTAAATAAGTATAACTTATTAAATATCGATTTATCGTATTTATTTAGAGAAAAGTACTTCTAAATTCCTACTATTCTATGTTTAAAAGGTGTTGGTATACAACTAAACACCCTTATTAATACTAGTACCTAAGGCTTTCTATTCCTCAATTCTATAGTAGCTAGATTACTCTCCTAAAC
>ML986783.1:7134-20313 GCA_010094045.1 Lojkania enalia
AGCTAATTCTTATATAGTAGATACATCTTTCTTTTAACTAGTAGCTTTTAATAGAACTACTTAGTGATGTCTAAGGCTAATCTCTTAGTCGATATACTCCTATTTTAAGTGGATAGCCTTTAGCCTTACCTCTAACTAATTACCTATTTACTTATAAGTATATATATATATAATAAATAACTGTAATAACTTACCAAACTTATAATCGTTGAAGCGCTTCTCTACTATAGCTTTAATAGCTTTATCTAACATCTTTTTTTTTTCTTCTTCCCCTAGCGCTATATATTCAGCACTTTTCTATAGCTACCTCTTCTTAGCACTCTTAGCAGAGCAATCAGTAGCATAGGCACTCTTAATAGCCTTTTCCTTAGCAGCAAACGATATAGCCTTATCTCTCTATTAGATAGCGCGTTTAGTATTGCTAAGTGTACCTTTAAAGGGTACTATAAGGTTGGTTGGACGGCCTTTTTAAGAACCAGCTTAACTGTATAGCGAAAGGACGTATTTAATTTTATAATCTTCTAACTGCTAGCCCTATATTTATTAGTAAACTGTAATAAAAGACTAGTATAATTACTTACCTATATTAACTTCGCCTACTCATCTTAGTCGAAGCTAACTGGTAGCTCTAGTAGCTTTAGTAGTAGCAAGCTATCTAGACTATCGAGAAAATTATTATTAATAGACTCTACTTTAATAGTTAATATTTTATAGGAACTATAATAAAAGTATATAATAAATCGAAGATTTAGAATTATACTAATAAGAGTATAGTAGGAAGAAGAGTTATAGTAGAGTATCAGGCTTAACGCGACGAGCGTACGTACTACCTACTAATATAGATTAGATAGAAGTAATAATAAAATATATATACATCTAAATAAATATAAAATATTAGTTGGTTTAATATAAAAAACTATTACTAAAAAGTATACTACTAGTTCTATAAGATAGTAAATTATTATAGTTTTTTATTATAGTATTCTTATAATATACGCCTAAATACCTTATTAGCTTTACTTTATAATCTTAATTCGGTACTAGCTCTTAGTATATATATATCTTAGCATCTATATTTACATTTTAGGTATTTATTAACAAACCTCAACTTAGCTTTATACTATTAACCTTAATTATTAATATTAACTACTCTACTCTACTACTATTAATACGTAATATCTTGTACTTAAGGAATAGTACGATCTAAAATCGTTCTAATAGGTAGTAAGTTTCCCCGAAAATAGCTCGCTGCTAAATCAGCTCGTAAGGTACCTATACTAGTAAAGCCTATACTAGTAAAGTATTACTATCGCTCTAAGAGTAAATTATTATAGGTTTTTATTATAGTTATATACTAATAAGATATAGCCGTCGCACTTTAATAGATTAAATAATATTAGAAGAGTACTAAACTTCTCCTTTAAAAGCTTTCTTTTTCGCGGCTAATCTATAAAATTACTACCGTAGTTTAGGAGGATACCTATAGTAGTAAAATACGTTAGTAATAGAGTGTAATTAAGGCTCTCTAAGAGTCTACTAAAGCTTTTCTTATTAGGTTCTTTAAAGGTATATATTTTTTTATATAATTTATACTATATAATACTAATTATACTAGATTATAATGTAAACGTAATTTACGTAAAGCGGGTTACTATTTAAAATAAGAATATATATTTAGTAAAGCGATTTTATAAGAAGTTTAGTCTTCTATTAGATTAGAGTTATAATCATTAGATAGTCTTAAGCTTAGAAAAGGCTACTTTAAATAAAACTAGTTCTCTACTATAATAATTTATAGTAATAAATATTTAATATATAATATATAATAAATATATAATATATAATAAATATTTAATATATAATATATAATAAATATTTAATATATAATATATAATAAATATTTAATATATAATATATAATAAATATTTAATATATAATATATAATAAATATTTAATATATAATATATAATAAATATTTAATATATAATATATAATAAATATATAATATATAATATATAAAAAATATATAATATATAATATATAATAAATATATAATATATAATATATAATTATTTCCTACAATTATAGAAGAACCTTATAAGGTACCCCTACCTTAACCTTATACCCCAGTACTAAGAATCTTACCTTAACCTTAACCTTAATACTAAGAACCTCTACCTAACCTATATTCTAGCGCTAAAAATTCTACCTTAACTCTAACCCTAATACTAAGAACTCTAAACCCAACCTTAACCTAGGTAAGGTATTATATACCCTATTTACTAGCCTAGTTAAGATAGTACTATAGATATTATTCTACTATTTAGTTTATTTATTCTATCTATCTATCTATTTATAGGTAAAATACTATAAATATCTTATATTTAATTTCTAGTAAGTTTATAATTATTTACAAAAACTTTAAAGTAAATTAAGTATTTTAGTCTATAATTATCTTTTATAGTACTCTATATTATATAACAATCTACTTTAAAAAGATATTTACAATCTATTCTACTAATAATATTTTATTATAAAGGATAAAGTAGATATATTTTATAAGTCTATCTATAATTATTATAATAGAGTCGTATACTTCTTTCTTAGGGTAGTCTTTTAACTTTAGTAGCTTAATAATAAAGTTTATAATAACTTCTATCTATAGTCTAATTAACGTTTCTAGATTTTATAATAGTCTATAGGGTATATATCTATTAAGTTTATTTTATTAGTAGTTTATATATTCTTATAATATATTCTTTATCTATTCTCTTACTTTAGGAAAGTAGAATCCTCTAAGGATTCGTTCTAGTATTTTCTCTATTCTTTAATATCTATAGGTAGGGGCTTTATAGAATTGCCTAATAAATTCTTTTCTAACTTTAGCTAGTATATAGATTCGATTATAGACGTATAGTAGTTTATCTATCTATTCTAGTTCTTATTCTTAAAGTTCTTTAGGTATTCCGTCTATTACTAATCTAATTAGTATTATCTAACTTACTTCTTAGATAATAATTATTACTATAAGTCTTAGGTAATTATATACTATACTTCTATCTTATTATCTTTTTAGTAGTATAGCTGTAGTTCCTTTCTCTTATTTATATTCTAGTAGTCTACTTAATATATCTACTTTTCGGTTTTATTTTCTACTAATATAGATAATCTTAAAATCGAATATGGCTAGTTTTTATAACTATCTAAACTATTTAGGGGTAAGAGTTTTAGTAGTAAAGAAGGTAGTAAGATTCTTATAATTGTAATAGACTTTAGTTTACTATTTTATTCCTTATAAGTATATATACTATTCTTTAAAATATACTATAATAGCTAGAAGTTCTTAGTTAGATATATTATAATTCATCTCTACTAGTATAAGTTTTCGTAAGTAGTATACTACTAGATATTATTTTCTATTATAGATTTATAGAAGGATTCCGGCTATTCTTATTTCTAATACGTTAGTTTCTATAAGAACTTTCTTTTCTAAATTATAGAGTTTTAGTACTAGTTTTTACTAAAATTGTTTCTTAACTTCTTAAAAGGCTTTTTCTTATTTGTTTCCCTATATAAAAGTAATATCTTTCCTTAATAGTTAAGTTAAGGGTGTAATTATATTACTCTAATTATCTATAAAAGTTTAATAGAAGTTATAAAATTCTATAAAGGATTAGATATTTTTAACTAATTTTAAGGTTAGCTAGTCTCTAATTACTACTAATTTATTTAAGTTTATTTATAATTGTTCTAGTTGAATAATAAATTCTAAGTAGTTTATTTATATAGTATAGAATTTATATTTCCTTACCTTAAAGTATAATTTTACTACTTATAACGCGCGTAGTACTTATTTAATATATTTCTTATATTTTTATTTTATTTTTAAATATATAAAAATATTGTCTAAGTAGATTATATAGAATTATCTAAGATATAGTCTTAATACTTTATTAATTTGTTTTTAAAAAGTAGCTAATATATTAGTAAGTTTAAATAATATAACTAGATATTTAAAAAATCTCTTTTTTGTCCTAAATACTATTTTCTACTTATCTTCTTTTTTAATATAGATCTAATAGTATATATTCTAGATATCTAATTTTATAAAGATAGTAGCTTCTCTTAATTAGTCTCTTAAATTATAGATAAATAGTAAAGGGTATTAGTCTTTAATTATAATATTATTAAGAGTATAATAATTAATATATATTTATAAATCTATTATTTCTTTCTTATCTATAAAGAATATAGAGTATACTACTAGTAAGTTTAATTCTTAGATTATTTCTTTTTTTAGATACTCGTTTATATATTATTCTAGAGCCTCTACTTCCCTTAGTATTAGGCTATATATTAGTTTATATCTAGGTTCTTTTTCTAGTTATAGTTTCATTTTATAATTATATTCTCTATATTTAGATAGGTATTATAATAGTTTTTAGAGTTATTCTATTAAGTATTAGTATTCCTTATATATACTATATAATATATTTCCTACTAGGAATAATCCTTCTACTACTTCTTTTACTATTATAGCGAGTTACTCCTTAACTAGGTAGCTAGAGTTTTTAAGAATAATTCGTCCTATTTACTAATTTATCTAAGAGTTTTTCTTTCTTAACTATAGAATCTCTAGGATAATATTATAGTTGGTAATTTCTACAATTTAGAATATCTATTCTTATTAGGTTATTTCTAGAATTTCGAACTCTCCTAGTTTTATAATATATATAACTTTCTTCTAGAAGTTCTTTCCCTCTATAATTTAAATTATATAAAGTCGTTCTAGTTATATTATAAGAATTTCTTTTCTAGTAATATAGTTACTAGCTATAAAGTTCTTTATTATTCTACTATTAATAAGTATATATACCTTATAGCTATAATATCGTTCTAGTATTATAAGATAATATTCTCCTATATTCCTATATAGTTAAGTTATCTTAAGCTAATAAGCTATTATTTCTTTTAAAAATATATATTTTAGATATTTCTATTCTAGACATTTATACTATAGTCTTCCTCTAATATATATTTTAAGTAGTAGAGGTTTAAATTTAAGTACTATATAATTTTAGGTTTATTTTATAACTTCCTATCCTATTATAGCTTCTTATTTTATAGGATTTCTTAGTATCTTATCTTTATTTAGTTGTCTTAGCTATATAACTATATTTTCTTTTCTTTTTTAGTAGGTTGTATATTATCGTTTAATATATAATATCTATACTACTTAAAATATACTAGATAGTATTAATTTATATAAGAGTTATTATCTTCTCTAACCTAGTAGTTCTATTCTTATTTATATTATAATACCTTTAGTACCTAGTATTTTACTGGTAATTTACTTTATAAGAAGGCTACTATTTTTCGTACTATATATACAGCCTTATTCCAATCTATTATATTAAGATATTCTTCTACTACTTTTATTATTTCTATCTATTTTTAGAAGTATAAGAAGCGGATTTCTCTAGAGTAGGTATTTTACTATTCTTTATAACGTACCTTATAAGCAAGCAGCCTATATAAGCGAGTAGTCTACTCTATCAACTTTTTTAACCTTTATATACGTATAGCTTAACAACTAAGTAATATAATAGCAATTTACAACTTACGCGATTATTCTATAGAAACCTCTATATCCTTCTAATATATAATATACCTTATAAGCGAGCGGTCTATATAAGCGAGTAGTCTACCCTATTAACTTTTTTAACCTTTATATACGTATAGCTTAACAACTAAGTAATATAATAGCAATTTACAACTTGCGTAATTATTCTATAGAAACCTCTGCATCCTTCTAGCATATACGAGAATTATACCTAGTCTTACTATAGCAGTTATAGCACGCTTTATACTGTCCGCTTATACCTAATCGCACCTTAAATTAGTATATTATAGCCCGAGTTTCCTTCTTATTATCCTTTTTAGCAATAATTATCTTATCTTATACTTTTCTTAGAGTCTCTTGCGCTTGAATCTACCTTTTTTTCTACTATTTCTATTTTGTTTCTACTTTATTTACTTCTCGAAGGCTGACGATTTTATTATATATTAACCCGATCTAATATATCGCTTTTATAGAACCTTTCTTAAGCTGATTTAGCTTCTTAATAATAGAAGCTAGCGAAGAACTTATATCTCTTTAAATCCGATTATAAATTAATATTAATTAAGCTTCTAGCTCGCGCGTGTTACTTAGTATTTTTACTTCTTATAGAGTATTATCTTATACTAGTAGTATTAGTATACGAAGCTTTATATTAAGCTTTAAAAATACTACTTCTAGATTAAATAACGTATTTTACAAGCGAGTCGCCTACTTAAGTAAGTTACCTACTTTTACTAAGAAGTTATACTCTACCTATTTATAACGCGATATAGTAACTACCTTAACTTCAATTAATCTATTAAGAAGGTTAGGTATTATTAACTATCTTAGCTATTAATTAAGATTAAATTTAGAGTATATAAAGCGCTACAGCTACCTATAGCATCCTCTAAATAATACTTAGAAACTAACGCGCTAGTAAACCTTTATAATATAATTACGAGCCCAATTTAAAAAAGCTTATAAAGCTAGAAGAATTAACTATAATATAGTATATACTAGACCTATTATCTCGTAGATATCCTCCTATAATTAATAGTATACGAGATATAGTTAACTATTTACTTAGAGCTCGCTCTATAGATTAGATCGGTAAAAACTAGCTAATAAACTTTATTAATCGCATTCCTAAGCTTAAAATATACTTCTATTAAAAATATAATTATTAAAAAGCTCTCTATAAGAATCCTAAAGTTATTAGTAGCTAGTTTAACCTAGTATATAATACTAAAAATAATATCTATAATTTCGATAAGACGGGCTTTTAGATAGGTATTATATTTATTAGTAAGGTAGTTACTAATGCTAAGTTATTAGCTAGTTAACTAAAATTACTATAGCCAGACGATTATAAGTAGATAATAGTTATTTAGGCTATTAGCACTTATAGTAATACTATCCTACTATTTATTATCTTTACTAGTAAGCAGCACCTCTCTATATAGTATTAGGGCGATAATATACTATCTAGAGGAGTAATCGCGCTAAGTAATAGTAGATAGATAAATAATAAGCTTATAATTAAATAGCTAGAGCGTTTTAATTAGTATATAAGGTAGTATATAGTAGGCGCTTATCGTCTACTAGTTATTAATAGCTATAAGAGCTATAGGTCTACTAAGTTTCAGCTGCTCTATAAAGAGAAGGATATTATTCTATTATATATACCGGCATATTTATTATATCTACTATAGCCTCTAAATATAGGCTACTTCTTGCTATTGAAGAAAGTATATAGGCGTAAAATTGATAAGCTTATATAAGCTAGTATCTACTATATTATAAAGCTTAACTTTCTACTAACCTTTCATATAGTATATTAGCGCTCTATTACTAAATCTAATATATACGCAAGCTTTTAAGGTACTAGTCTAGTACTATATAATTCTAATATAGTACTATTAAAGCTTAATATTAAGCTTCGTACTCTATTATTACTACTAGCAGCTAGTTACCTCTAGGAGTTAAAAACACCAACTAATACCGTCGAACTAGGGTCTTAAACAATCCTAATTTAAGATCATATTACTAGGTATTAGAATAGCTTACCTACTACAATTAATAATTCTCTTAATTTACTTATTAAAGGTACTATATAGATAGCTTATTTATGCGTACTATTTTAGCGTTAGATTAGTCAGCTTTAGGAAGTAAATAAGGCTCTATTACAGCGTAAAAAGCGATTAAAAAAGGTTCTACAGAAGTAAGGTAGCCTTACTAAAGCTAAAGCTGCTGAGATAGCTGCTTAAAAGGAGGTAGATAAGCAGCTAGAGGATAAAGTACGCGCAGGTAGGAAGCGCAGAAGAGTAGGCATGCTATACTAGAAGCGCTGCAGCCGCTACAGCAAGTCTAGATATAATACTAGAACTTATATAGTAGTAGATAAATAGTATATCTATCCTCTATTAAATTATTATAGTAATATCTACAGGCGTTATTATAATATACACCTCTAAATATAGAGATAGCTAATAAGGTAGGCAACTTACTTAGGTGGGCGACTCGCTTATAAAATATATTAGAACTAGACTAGCTCCTTAAAAGCTTATATAGATATTATCCTTTATAATTAATATATTAAAAGCAGCTTTAAATGCTAGAAAGAACTTAAGTTTTATAATATAGTTAATATAATTATATATTAAGACTAAGATCTGATTTCTATATATACGCTTTAATAGTAAGAAGTAGCCTATATCTAGTAGCTATAATAGGTATAATAAATAAGCTAGTATATAGAGTAGAATAATACTCTATTCCTCGTAGAGTTTCTAGAAATTGAGCGAGTTATAGCTATTATAGCTATTAAAGATTAGTAGTTAACGTGCGCCTACTATATAATCCTTTATATACCTATAAAAGTACTTTAACTATTTAATACTGAGTTTATTTATTGTCCAGCCGTTTTTATTAACTATAATAGCCTAGTTCTTAGGTATATTATCGCCTTCGTACTAGGTAGAGAGATAGTAGTAGCTAGTAATAATAATAAAGAGTAGAAGTATCTAGCTAATAGCATTAATCCTCTAAATTACTAAAATCCATTTATAATTACCTAATTAAATTACCTTTAGTCGATTATATCTTTCTATACTTATAACAACTAGTTATAATAAGATAACACCTATTTAAAAGCTAGATTTGTTGAAGTTGTATATATCCTTATTTATAATACTATACTTCTTCTTAGTATACTATATAAGCTTAAACTAGCTTTTAATTACTTTAGAATCTTTATATAAAGCTTTCTAGCAATTATAAAGCTAATTTAAATGTATTTTAAGCTTAGGAGTACGTCTAATAAAGTTCTTAGGCTAATATATACTAATCTAGCCTATACTACACTTAGTAAGTAAGCTATTAGCTATATCTTATATAATAACTAAAATAGGCGTAAATCCTCGTAAATCTAGGTTAAGTATATATTAAATAATAACCTCCTCTTTAAGTTTTATTAGTCTCTTTAAATTAGGCTTATAATCGCGCTGTAAGTAGATTCTAATATATTATTAGTATACGGTTATTTAAATTATATTAAATATTAAAACAGCGCGTCTTTTACTATTTATTTAGCCTCTTTTAGTAGCTAAGAAGGCTAAATTTACTTAATTCTCGTTTTAGGCTATATTCTTATTATTTTATTATTATATTATTATTAAAAGCTTAAGTATCGCATTTTAGTAATAGAGTAGACTACTTACTTATATAAGCCACTCGTTTATAAAGTATATTAGATATTAATAATATCTTATTCTAGTCCGCTTTTATTATAGAATTTTATAGGTAGTTCTTCTTATAGGGTAGCTATAGAAGCTAGGGTTCCTTATTTATACTTAATTATTCCTTATTAATATATAAAATATACTCTAAATACTAGTTTAGATATTAGTACTCTAATAGTAGCTTCTTCTATTTATAATAGGGTGTTTATTTCTTTATCCTCGTCTAATTCTTTCTAAACTTCTTTTAACCATCTTTTTATATATTTTTACGTTACTATAAGTTATATTTTCTTCTAAAGCTAATATCTTATAGTTTCTTTAAGTTATTAGTATATTTAATACTTATTTTTATTATAGAAGAACTAATATAGGGTTTTATATTCTATAGTTACGGCTAGTTCTTCTTTACCTACTTCCTGCGGTTTATCTTCTATAGGCCGGTTTTTCTTCTCTTTCTTTTTGCTTCGATATTCCTTTACTATATATCCTAATTTCTAACAATTGTAGTACTTAATATCTTTCTTCTAAATCTTCTTTTCTTAAGTCGTCTATAGCTTAGGCTTCTTTTTTCTAATAGTACTTAAATCTATAGATCCGCCCGTATTAGTAACTTTTACTAAAAAGTGTACCCTTTAGTAGTATACTTACCTTTTCTTATTTTTAAACTAGTATAATTTATTATCGATTCTTTTTACTAGTTAGAAGTATAATACTAGGTCCTAAAGTTATTCTATATATATTATTACCCTTCTTATCTCTATTTTTAATCCTCTATAAAACTTTACTATTATACTATAATCGTTCTATATAACTTTATTTAAGAGCTGTTAAAAACTTAATATATATAAGATAATAGATTCTAGTTAAACTAGGTTGTAGAATCTATCTTCTACTACTTATACTTCGTTAATATCTCTAAACGCTAACATAGTTTATAAGCGAGCTGTTAGTATAAGTAAGCTGTTACCTTACTAAACTTTTAACGGCCTATCTAGATTAACGCATAATAGCTTAATATAGTAATATATAATTAACCTATAAAGAATTATAAATTATTCTTATAATCTTAGCTATTAATTAAGGTTAAGTTTTAACTAAGAATAGCGCTATAATAACTTCTCGCTACCCTTAAAGTACTATCTACTTTTAACGCGCTGGAATAGCTGCGCAATGTAATTATAAGCCAAATTTAAAGAAGCTTATAAAGACTAAAGAGGAGGTACTTATTAGCTATATCTTTAATTAGGATTTACGAGGATTTCCGCCTATAATTAACGGCGTACGAGCTATAGTAAATAGACTATTAGCTAAGCGCAGCGCTGAGATCTTAGCCTTAATACGCGATTATATTAACTATATTAATAAAACTACCTTTCTTCTAGCCTTTAAAGTAGCCTATAATCGATTAATTACAGAAGCTAATATCCGCGCAAGCTTTTAAGGTAGTACTATTAAAGCTTAATATTAAGCTATATTAGGATAAAAGAGGGTCTAT
Organism: Lojkania enalia; assembly: GCA_010094045.1. Classification (NCBI taxonomy): domain Eukaryota; kingdom Fungi; phylum Ascomycota; class Dothideomycetes; order Pleosporales; genus Lojkania; species Lojkania enalia. The sequence continues at coordinate 17,975 of ML986783.1, forward strand.
TATTTTATATCTATCTCTATATATATTTTAATATAAGATTAAAGAACCTACTTTCTAATATATAGTTGTAACTTCCTATAGCTTTATAAACAGTCGCTCTCACCTATATATCTACTAAACGTCTCCTTCTATAACCGTAATAAGCTATATATACTAATACTACTTATACTAGAGACTACCCCCTAGAAAGCTAAAACACCTAGTAATACGCGCGAACTAGAGGCTTAATTAATAATAATTTATAGTAGGATTTAGTAATATTAAGACTTATTACCTATATTAATTATCGCAGCCTTTAATCAGCTTTAAAAAAGTACTATAATAATAACGCATTCGATTGTGCTAATAGCTAATTAAATTAAGAGCTTTAAGCGAGCGAATAAAGTAGTAATAAAGTGAAAATAATAGAAAAGAAAGTAATTATAGAAGTAGGGGATTCTAATAAAGGCTATAGGTGAGGATATAATTAATTAAAATAACATTAAGGGGTAGATTAATAAGAAAATTCGTAATTAGAGTATTTAGCTGTAAGAGAGTAGCTAGTCTTAATAGAGCTATAAGCGCTGTAAACAGCCTAGCTATAATATTTAAACGTGCTAAATTAATAGCGTAGGTATTAAATAATCTAATAGACTATTACTTCCTATAGTATATATATATATAGTTGATAATTATCGCGATTAAGTCGTTCGAATCTTAGTAGAGTAACAGCTTACTTATACTGATAGCTTACTTATAAACTATATTAGTTTAAGTTTCTATTAGAAGTATACTAAGCTTATAAATATTATTTTAGTTTTACTTTTCTAGTATTCTTCTATATAATTCTTAAAATCTATTAGAAAGGACTAGAACTAGTTAAGTAGTTTACCTATTAAGTAGGCTCCTATAAATAGTACTTTCTTATTCTTATACTAGATAATATCTAGGTTAGCGTTAATATAAATCCTTACTACTACTAGGAATCTTTTAAATTTAGACTTAGTTCTATTAAACTTATTAAGTAGTAATAATTTAATTTATTACTAATAATATATTATTAGTAGTACTCTTTTAACTTACTCGAGTTTCTAGATAATTTCTATAAGTTCTATTTCTTATATTTCTTTAAGACCTTTAAGAAGGCTATTTTAAATCTTCTTTAGACTTTTTATCTATTTATCTACTAGAACTAGCTATTTCTATTATTATATTAATTTATTCTATATTCTTATAAATATAGTTATCGTACCTACCTCTAAAAAGGTAGCTTTATTAGCTAATCCCAATATTCTACTTATATAAGTTTCCTATATTACTTACTAAAGGTATCTCTTTCCTTATAACTAGGGTAGTTTAACTAGTCTTACTTCTTCTAACTTTATAAGAGTAGTTAGAGTCGTAAAATTGTTAAATATAATTTAGTTCCCTTACTATTTCTTCTTATTTAGTTACTTAGTTAACTAAACTATATAGAGTCCTAGATCTAGATTAAATCTAGTACGAGGATTTCTATAGAGGTATCTATAATACTAATATATCTTTATATACTTATTAAAGTGTTTTAACTACTTAAGACTAAATATATTATTTATCTAGCCGTTTTTAGAAACTGAAATTTTCTAATTATATAATATACCTACTTCTTTATACTATATAGAAATATAGACGTATTCTTTATAGATAATAAATAGTAGGGTTATATATATAGTAGCGTAAATACTTTAGATAACTATAACCTACTCGCAATTACCTAGCTATATAAAAGTAAGCCTTATATAATATTCTAAACCTATAATAACCTTTATAATACTAATATTATCTATTTAAAAGCTGGTTTTATTAAAGTTATAGATATTATTATTATATATACTATATTTCGCAAATATATTCTATACGAGCTTAAACTATACGTTAATAACTTCTAGATTCTCTTATTTTATTCTTTAGCAATCTTTTACTTAATTAAAGGCTATTTTAAACTTATTTATATATACTATAAATTATTTAGGCTAATTCTTTCTTATAAGTATTCTACTACGTATACCTAATAGTTTATCTACTATATCTACTATCTTATATAGTTGGGGCGTAAATCCTCGCAAGTTAAAATTAAGAATATATTATACGATTATTTATTTTTTAGTTATTATAAGCTTCTAGCAATTTAGTTATATATAAGAGCGAAACGCGATTCTATAAAGTTAAGTAGAGAGTTGTTAATATTATATATTAAAAGCTATAGTAGCGCGTTATATACTCTTAAACTAGCCTAATTTATACGCTTATAAGGTAAGCTTAATTCTACCTTCTTATTAAATTAATAGAAGGTTGTATTATAGATTTATTATAGTTCGTAC
>ML986783.1:23479-84091 GCA_010094045.1 Lojkania enalia
ATTTAAAGATTACTGCCTTATACGAAAGATCCTAACGCTTTATATACCTTCTTATTTATTATATATACTTCAGCCTCTTAATATAGTTTACTTCTCGCTGTTAAAACTGAAGTACTTATAGCGCGTACAAGACTTAGCGCGCCGACGCGTCTACTATATTAATAAAGAAGGCTTCCTTCCAGCCTTTAAGGACGCGTTTTTTAATGTATTTATATATAAGAACTATTAAAAGGCCTTTAAAGTAATAGAAATTATTCCTCTAAACGCATAGGTTATATTAAATCGCCTTAACATACAACTACATACCCTACTAGAACTACTTCTATAAGAAGACTTCTAGTAGTCTAAAACTCTAAGTAATATATATAAATTTGGGTTACAATTAATACTTATATAAAAGTCTTTTATATAATTACTAAAAGAGGTGTAAGAAGGTTTCTTACAGCTTATAAAAGGTGCTGAGTTAATACTATATTAGAATGTACTTCTTTAAGCTCGCAACTCTAAACTTAAAAGGTAATTAGAAGAAGTAACTAAGCGTAAAACGCGTAAAAGAAAGTATATTTAGTATAGTAGTATAGTATCGTATAGCGAGGGATCTTTATACGTAGCTGCTGAAGTATCTATAGGCTCTCAGCCCTTTAAAAAGACTCGTGGTGCTGATACTTAAGAAAGGGCTTAACCAGCTCAACGCTACTATAGTAACTGTAGTAAGACTGGATATAACGCTCGTACGTGCTAAAAGGATAGTAGGGAAAATTCTGAATTAGATAAAAGTGTATTATATATAGGATCTCTTATTAGTATTAAGTAAATTAACTTTTCGTATATAGTATTTATTATACTAAGAAAAAGTAGCCGCTTTAATAGTTTAGCCGCTTTAATAGTGGAATACGTTATACCTTCTAAATAGTTAAATTTCTCTTTTTAGATATATAGATATTTATTATAATAAGATTTTTAAACTTAATAAGATATATAATTTATAATATACCTTATAAGCGACTAGGCTATATAAGTAAATAGTCTACTCTATTAACTTTTTTAATCTTTATATATATATAGCTTAACAACTAAGTAATATAATAGTAATTTACAACTTACGCGATTATTCTATAAAAACTTCTATATCCTTCTAATATATATAAGAATTATATCTAGTCTTACTACAGCGGTTATAGTATGTTTTATACTATCTACTCGTACCTAATTACACCCTAAATTAGCGTATTATAGCCCGAGTTTTCTTTTTATTATCCTTTTTAATAATAATTATCTCTCTTTATACTTTTATTAGGGTCTCTTACGCTTAAATCCGCCTTTTTTTCCACTATTTCTGTTTTATTACTACTTTATTCGCTTCTTAAAAGCTGACGATTTTATTATATATTAACCCGATCTAATATATTACTTTTATAGAGCCTTTTTTAAGCTAATTTAGCTTCTTAATAATAGAAGCTAGTAAAGAGCTTATATCTCTTTAAATCTAATTATAAATTAATATTAATTAAGCTTCTAGCTTATATACGTTACTTAGTATTTTTACTTCTTATAGGGTATTATCTTATACTAGCGGTATTAGTATATAAAGATTTATATTAAGCTTTAAAAGTACTACTTCTAAATTAAATAGGACTAGACTAGCTTCTTAAAAGCTTATATAGATATTATCCTTTATAATTAATATATTAAAAGTAGCTTTAAAGGTTAGAAAGAACTTAAGTTTTATAATATAGTTAATATAATTATATACTAAGACTAAGATCTAATTTCTATATATACGCTTTAATAGTAAAAAATAGCCTATATTTGGTAGCTATAATAGATATAATAAATAAGCTGGTATGTAGAGTAGAATAATACTCTATTCCTTATAAAGTTTCTAGAAATTAAGCGAGTTATAGCTATTATAACTATTAAAGATTAGTAGTTAATATATATCTACTTATAACAGCCTCTAATTAGCTAGGTGTAGGATAGGGTAATAACTAAGAGTAATTACGTACTATAGAGGATTATTCTTAAGAGCTTATAATAGAAGTATATAAGTAAAGTATATAAAGGATATTTAAGTTAACTATAAAAAGCTATAAAGGTTAGAATTATAAAGTTATTAAATATAATTTAGTTCTCTTACTATTTCTTCTCGTTTAGTTACTTAGCTAATTAAGCAACTAAATATACGTAGTTACTTAGTTAACTAAACTACTAAATATATTATATATCTTATATTAGCTTTATTTTTTTAACTATATAGAGTTTTAAATTTTAATTAGGTCTAGTATAGGGATTTCCGTAGAGGTATCTATAATACTACTTTCTCCTTCTAAGCTCTTAGCTTAAAAGTTTTCCTATTCTAATCTAGTATATAATAGGGTTAGTATACTATTTTCGCTGAGACTATATATATTTCTAATACCTCTCCTTTATTATTTAACTCTAGGTAGATACTATTATACTAATTATATAGACTGTTTAGGTAAGATTATTATACTTTATTTCTAGTATTTCTATAAGAGGTTAACTTATAAAGTAGATAAGAAGTAAATACCTAAAAAGTTATATTATTTAAAGTACTTTTATACTAGTATATATTTATTATATAATACGGATCGCGATACTTAAATTACTTATATATTATAGTCCCGTAATACTAGATCGTTTCTAATTCTTCCTAGTAGTAAAGTAGAATATTAAGGTTGTAAAACTAGAGGAGGAGATTTATTTAGCCTAAGAAGAGTTTAAACAACTTTTTAATAAGGTGGTAGTAGCTCGCGTAAAAATTTAGTATCTCTAGAAGATTTGTAAATAAATAAAATATAGGTAGGTAGAGGGTTATAAACATATATAGGAGCAGCTTAAAGAAGAGAAAGAAGTGGATTATAAGGTAGATTTTCTTTCTAAGGTAGAGTCGCTTTCTATAATATAGCTAATATTATTTAATTCTACTATTCTATTTCTAGATTTTCTTCGCGAGTTCGGGTTTTATAATATACTTATAATATTATAGAGCTAAAGTTTTCTTCTAGTTTTTAGATATTATTCTATAGGTTTCTATATTTATCTATTTCTAACTATTTAATTAGATAGTATTATTTACTATTTTATATCTTATATTTTATTATTCTCTTAACTTTCTATTCCTAGTCGTCTCTATATACGTCTATATTATATACTATTAGCTTAGTATTTTAGGGTACCTTTTCTATAAATATAATATAGAAGGTTAAGTAGATTTTTATAGTTGTAGATAATTTAAGTTAATAGTTTATAAGTAATATTTGTTCCTTAATTTTATATAGTCTAATTTTAATATAATCTAGTTTACTACTTAGTTGTTTACTTTAAATATTTTATTATAGCAGCTAAACTTTTTCTCCTTTCTTAAAGTAAGGTAGTTGTTTATATTTCTTATTATAGTATTTCTTTATAGTATATTATAGAACCTAGAGATCTTTCTTTAATAAATCTTACATTTATTAAATAATCTCAACTTATTCCTATACCTAGGGTACCTATAATACTATTTTAATTAAGGTGTTATAGGTTTTTAGTTTATACCTATAGTTTACTATAAATAGTAATACTCCAGTTATACTATATATAGTACTATTATACGTAAGTTATACTATTAGTAGTAGTATTATCTAATTATTTTACCTATAGTTAAGGTAGTACTATAAATATTACTCTACTATTTAATTTATTTATTTTATCTATCTATCTATTTATAAGTAAAAAGCTATAGATATCTTATATTTTATTTCTAGTAAGTTTATAATTATTTACTAAAACTTTAAAGTAAACTTAGTATTTTAGTTTATAATTATCTTCTATAGTATTCTATATTATATAATAATCTATTTTAGAAAGATGGTTACAACCTATTCTACTAATAATACTTTATTATAAGGAATAAAGTAGGTATATTCTATAAGTCTATCTATAATTATTATAATAGAGTTATATACTTCTCTTTTAGAGTAATCTTTTAACTTTAGTAGCTTAATAATAAAATCTATAGTAACTTCTATTTATAGTTTAGTTAGTATTTTTAGGTTTTATAATAGTCTATAAGGTATATATCTATTAAGTTTATTTTATTAGTAGTTTATATATTATTGTAATATATTCTTTACCTATTTTCTTACTTTAAGAAAGTAGAATCTTCTAAGGATTTATTCTAGTATTTTCTCTATTTCTTAGTATCCGTAGGTAGGGGCTTTATAAAATTATCTAATAAATTCTTTTCTAACTTTAACTAGTATATAGATTTAATTATAGATATATAATAGTCTATCTATCTATTCTAGTTTTTGTTCTTAAAGTTCTTTAGGTATTCTATCTATTACTAATATAATTAGTATTATCTAGCTTACTTTTTTAGTAATAGTTATTACTGCGAGTCTTAAGTAATTATATATTATACTTCTATCTTATTATCTTCTTAGTAGTATAGCTATAATTCCTTTCTCTTACTTATATTCTAGTAATCTATTTAATACGTCTATTCTTTAGTTTTATTTTCTACTAATATAGATAATCTTAAAGTCGAATATAGCTAGTTTTTATAATTATCTAACCTATCTAAAGGTAAGAGTTTTAATAGTAAGAAAGGTAGTAAGGTTCTTATTATAAAGGTCCCGGCCTATAGCTCGGTCCTGTTCCTGTAATACTATAATAGCAGTTACTCTTATACGACCCTGTACTTGCCTGGACTAAAGTAAGTAAATAATATATATCTTACTACCGTATACCTTCTCTTCTCTTTTTCTAGCTTTAACAATAATAGATTCTTATTATATCTGATCCTATTGTATCCTCAGACCTTCTCAATTTGTTAAAGCTTATACTACACCAGATTCTATCTTAACTGCTAAGCAGACCTACTACCGTACGAAGTTATAGACTAAAACGGACCGGTAGAATAAGGATTCGATATAGCGACTGTATAGAGACAGTTTACTAAAATAGCAGCTAGGTTAGAATGCCTAGAGAAAGAAAAGCAGTAATAGCAATTTGAAAGAACAAGCCTTTATCAGAAGCTTGAGGAGTAACTGAATAAGTATTCGGCCTCTAAGAGGAGCGTCTCGCCGACTATACTATTAATAACTATTAAGCCTATTCGTATAAAAGTTATACTTAACAAGCTAGATAAGTTTTAAAGAGACTGTAAAGCGTACCCTATTTAGAAAAGTAGTATAAAGACTAAGATCCGTATCGACGGTTTATCTATAGGCTTAATAGATACAATAGTAGCAGCTTATATAATATTATTTTATAAGAGTAATACTAGAATATACCTTTAGTTGTACGAAAAATATATTACTATATATATCCTTACCTATAATAAATTCTAGACAATTATAGACATACAATATAATAACCCCTACTATTAGAAACGAGCTAGGATCGAGTTTAAAACCCTAAGATAAGGTAATAAGACCTTTATTAAGTTCTTAGTCGAATATAATTGTCTCTCTATAGAAGTATTATACGACTCTTACCTAGACTAAGTTAAAATATAAGATCTAGAAGGGAAGATTTATCCTAAGCTCCGCTAATTAACAATTAGCGGCGTTAGTAAGGAAGACCTTACGTCGTATGCGACCTTTATACGGAAACTTTACATTCTTAATAACCGTTTTAAAGCAGCTAAACTTGATAGTACTTTTATACAGTCTTTTAGTAGGGGGAAGACTAGTTGGATAAAAGACAGCTAGGAACAGCTACTTACACCGCTCCCGCAACTACAACTATTAGCTACTATTAATAATACTATAGACTAGATGCTAACAGCTAATCGCAGACTTATACAGCGCCTAAATATAAGGCCTTAGCTACTAGAGAAGATAAGAAATATTACCGAGAAAGAGCTAAAGGCTTAGAAATAATAGAATACCTATTTTACCTGTAGAAATAGGGGTTACTTTACTTAAAGCTACTACTATACTCCGCTTAGGAGTAGTATACAGTTTAATTAGGCTTATATAATACCGCTAAAGCTTATTTAGTATAATAAGGAATATAGAGATATAGCCTAAGCTGATAGGATAAGAAAAGTATTACTTTAAACAGAAGTCGGCGCTTAAAGCTATAAAAAGAGTAGGTAAATAAGTAAGTACTAGATAAATTTAATCGATTTTAGATAACTAGCGCTCTATTTACAGCCTCTATACTACTTAATAATACTTTTAGCCTTCTCGCTTTAATAGATAATAGCTGTAACTTATATATAATAGTCAAGAAAAGGATTGTATAAAAAGCTGGACTAGAATACCTCCGCCTCCTAATACTATTAACGGCCTTATTATTTAGCGACTTCTCGGCTGGAATTATTAAGAAGGTAGCTATTATTAACTTACTAGATATAGGCGGGAGTTAGGCAGGTCTAGGTTGGGTATTTACTTACGTAGTCCTAAGGATAGAAGAAGATTATAGTATAATCTTAAAACGTTTATAGAGGTAAAGTAAGGATATAATTATTAACCTAAAAACGGAAATCCTATATATTTATAGAACGGGGGTAATTATATAAAACTAGAAGCTTTAAAAGTAATAATATACGGCTAATATTACCCAAGTCTTAGTATATACTTTCTTTACTATAGTAAAACGCTATAGAAGATACCTATAAGATTCCCTTATTAAACTACCCCGCATCTTTACTATTAGTATAGCTGATATTTAGAAGGCTCTAGAAAATAAGCTGAAGACGGACCCTCGTACGAAACTCTCTAAAGAATATATATAGTAGCTCTATACCTTTAATTAATAGGAAGCTAATAAGCTACTACCTTTAAGACTAGAAGTAGACTATATAATTAAGCTGGAAGAGAAAGATAGAAGCCCTCTAAGGATCCCCTCAGGTCCTTTATATAGAATATTATAGGAGATACTCCTTATCTTTTAGAAAACCCTAATAGAGCTCTTTAATAAAGGATTTATTCGGGTTAGCAACTCCCTAGTTACAGCACCAGTTCTATTTATACGAAAACTAGGGGGTAGCCTCTATTTCTGTATTAACTACTACGCCTTAAATACTATTATATAGAAAGACTGCTATCCTCTACCTCTAATCCGAGAAACGCTAAATTAAATTAGTCGAGTTAAGTAGTTTACAAAACTTAATATTATTGCTATATTTAATAAGATCCGAATTAAAGAAGAAGATAAGTAGAAGATAGTATTTATAACCTGCTATAGTTTATATAAGTAGCTGGTTATACCCTTTAGCCTTATAAATGCTCTAAGTACCTTCTAATAGTATATTAATCGTATAATTTAGAAGTATTTAGGCGACTTTATCTTAGTATATTTAGATAATATCCTTATATACATAAACGGTTCCCTATAAGACTATTAGCGCCACGTTAAAGTAATCCTTTAAAAGCTAATAGATACTAGCCTCTAACTTAATATTAATAAGTGCGAATTTAAGGTCTATATAATAAAATATCTCGGCTTTATTATTAATGCGGAAAAAGGTATCTAAATAGACCTATAGAAAGTTAAGGTAATTTAGGACTAGGAAGCGCCTATATTAGTTTATAGTATATAGAGCTTTTTAGGCTTTATAAACTTCTACTACTAGTTTATTAAAGAATTTTCTAAAGTAGTTACTCTACTAACAGCTTTTACTTAAAAGAAATAAGAGAAGAAATAGTTTTAACTTAATAATCGAGCACTTACTACCTTTAATTATCTAAAGCAATGCTTTATACGAGTACCAGTATTAGCCTAGTATAACCCTAAAAGGGAAACGATTCTAGAGTATAATACTTCTAGCTAGTATACTAGAAGCACGTTTTTATAATATAATAATAAAGGAGTTCTATAACCTATTACTTTTATATTAAAGTATATACTTCTTATAGAGTATAACTACCTAATCTACGATAAGGAATTATTAGCAGTTATATAATACCTCGAGGAATAGGAGAAGTTCTTAAAACTACTTACGTACTTTATAGTTTATATAGATTACTATAACCTAAAATACTTTACTAAAGTATAGAAGCTTTTTAAGTACTAGGTAAAGTAGGTAGTATTTCTTACCTAGTTTAACTTCTAGTTTAAATATAAGCCGGGTAAGCTTAACGTTCTAGCTAATACTCTCTTATATTATGATTAAGATCTCCTAAAAGAAGTTAATAATAAGTAAATTTAGAGAAGGATTAGCTAACTCTTTAGACCGTCTAATTTTAAGAATAGAGTTTATATAGCCCCTGTATAAACTAGAAACTAGCGTACTAAAGGTACTCCTAACAATTAGATAGAGGTAGTTACCCCAGAAAACTCTATATCAGGGGAGGAATCTATAGATAAAGGGGAGTCTATAACTAAGATATTATATAAGAAACAGTAAATACTAATAGAGATATTATAGTAAGATACTTAAGAAAAAGATAAGACGTATACTATACTTCTCTATACTACTAAAGTAGGGGAGAGAATACTTCTAGAAATCCTCTGTTACCTTAGAATTAGCCTATCTAACCTCTTAATTCTAGGAGATAGATTAATATAAAGAGAACGTGCTTAGGTTTTTAAGAGCGAGTTACTTTATATAAAACTAATCTAAGAAACTTATAACTCTTACTTAACTAGCTACTCTAGTAAGAATATTATAATCGGGTTAATATTACAGCACTACTTTTAGCCTAGAATAGTAGCGGACATTAAACGCTTTATACAAAATTACTACTCTTATAGTAGGAATACAGTTTAGTATTTTAGAAAAAAAGGCCTACTATATCCTTTTCTAGTTCCTAAGAGGGTATAGTTAGAAATTTTAATAGACTATATTATTAACTTACTAAAAACTATACGTAGTAATAAGTATATCCTTATTATTATAGACTATTTAAGTAAAGGAGTACTTTTTATTACTATCTTAGACCTTAAGAGCTAAATATTAGCTAATAAGTTTATCGAGTATTTTGTAGTATATTACAGGCTTCTATAAGTAATAATCTCTAATAGAGGAGAGTAGTTTATATAAAGCGTATAGGTATATATCTACTAAATTCTTAAGATTAAGTAAAGGCTATTAATAGTATACTATCTAGAGACTGATAGAAGTATAGAACGTATAAACTAGCTACTTAAAGAGCTTCTCTACTACTATTATAACTATTACTAGGATGACTAGGATCTATAGCTACTACTAGCTTAGATTACTGTTAGTACTAGAGACGCTTCTTCTATAAGAGTTAGCCTATTCTTTCTTACTTATAGCTATTACTTAAACTTAGGAGAGTCCGTATAACTAGAAGAGAAGCCGCTAATAGAGTAGCTTAGAGACCCTATTTACGTAGTAAAATAGATTATTAGTAAACTAAAAGACTGCGTCGAATTCGCGTAAGTAATAATAGTTTATATATAATAGTAGTAGTAAAAAATTTACAATTATATAAGGGATTCTATACTATAATACTAATTAGAGGATAAAGTTTAGCTTAATATACGTAATATTAAGATAGATCCTATAAGGAAAAAGAAGTTCTATAAGCTCTATTAACAATATATAGTTATTAAGACTGTTAGACGAAATATATACTAACTAGACACCCTATTAGGAATTTATAACGTCTTTTATACAACGCTACTTCGCCCTATCGCTTAAGACCTATTACTAAGTTAAATATAGGACGACTATTAACCAGCGCCAATCAGCGTTGGAAACGAAGATAAATAAGAGCTTAAGAAAATCCAAGACGTACGAGTAATTAGTAAAAGGGGAGGCGGCCTAAAATAGCAGTTCCTTTATAAGTAGACTAGTTATACTATACCCTTATAGAACGACTAGGGCGACTGTGAAGATATAATCGCTCTAGGAGAATTCGAACGGGATATAGGGCGGAACTTTACTAAAGAACTACTTGTCCGTACGACTCAGTACTAGAAGAAGAGGAGGAGGAGGAGGGGAATATTGTAAAGGTCCCAGCCTGTAGCTCGGTCCTGTTCTTGTGATACTATAATAGCAGTTGCTCTTATGCGATCCTATACCTGCCTAGATTAAAGTAAGCGAATAATATATATCTTACCACCGTATACCTTCTCTTCTCTTTCTCTAGCTTTAATAATAATAGATTCTTATTATATCTGATCCTATTATATCCTTAGACCTTCTTACTTATAATTATAATAAACTTTAGTTTACTATTTTACTCCTTATAGGTATATACGCTATTTTTTAAAGTATACTATAATAGTTAGAAATTCTTAGTTATATATATTATAATTTATTTCTACTAGTATAAGTTTTTATAAATAGTATACTACTAAATATTATTTTCTGTTATAGACTTATATAAGAATTTTAGCTATTCTTATTCCTAATATATCGGTTTTTATAAAAGCTTTCTTTTCTAGGTTATAGAGTTTTAGTACTAGTTTTTACTAAAATTGTTTCTTAACTTCTTACAAGGCTTTTTCTTATTTATTTCCCTATATAAAAGTAATATCTTTTCTTAATAGTTAGGTTAAAGGTATAGTTATATTACTTTAATTATCTATAAAGGTTTAATAGAAGTTATAAAATCCTATAAAGGATTAGACATCTTTAACTAACTTTAAAGTTAGCTAGTTTCTAATTACTACTAATTTATTTAGGTCTATTTATAATTGTTCTAGTTTAATAATAAATTCTAAGTAGTTTATTCGCGTAATATAGAATTCGCATTTCCTTATCTTAAAATATAATTTTACTACTTATAGTACGCGTAGTACTTGTTTAATATATTTCTTATATTCTTACTTTATTTTTAAGTATATAAGAACGTCGTCTAAATAGACTATATAGAATTATTTAAGATATAGTCTTAGTACCTTATTAATTTGTTTTTAGAAAGTAGCTAGTATATTAGTAAGTCTAAAAGGTATAATTAGGTATTTAAAGAGTCTCTTTTTTATCCTAAATACTATTTTCTACTTATCTTCTTCTTTAATATAGATTTAAAAGTATATATTCTAGATATCTAATTTTATAAAAATAGTAGCTTCTCTTAACTAGTCTCTTAAGTTATAGATAAGTAGTAGAGGGTATTAGTCCTAAATTATAATATTATTAAGAGTGTAATAATCGATATATATTTATAAGTCTATTATTCCTTTCTTATTTATAAAAAGTATAGGGTATACTACTAGTAAACTTAATTCTCGGATTATTCTTTTCTTTAGGTATTCGTCTTTATATTATTCTATAGCTTCTACTTCCCTTAGTATTAGGCTGTATATTAGTCTATATTTAGGTTCTTTTCCTAATTATAGTTTAATTTTATAATCGTATTCTCTATATTTAAGTAGATATTATAGTAGTTTTTAGAGTTATTCTATTAAGTATTAGTATTCTTTAGGTATACTATATAATATATTTCCTATTAGGAATAATTCTTTTACTACTTCTTTTACTATTATAGTAAGTTGTTTCTTAACTAGCTAGCTAGAATTTTTAAGGATAATTCGTCCTGTTTACTAGTTTATCTAAGAGTTTTCCTTCCTTAACTATAAAATCTCTAGAATCATATTATAGTTGGTAATTTCTACAATTTAGAAGATTTGTTCTTATTAGGTTATTCTTAGAATTTCGAATTCTTCTAGTTCTATAGTATATATAACTTTCTTCTAGAAGTTTTTTCCTTCTATAATTTAAATTATATAGGGTTATTCCAGTTATACTATAGGTATTCCTTTTCTAGTAATATAGTTACTAGCTATAAAATTCTTTATTACTCTACTATTAATAAGTATATATACTTTATAGTTATAATATCGTCCTAGTATTATAAAATAATATTCTCCTATATTTCTATATAGTTAAGTTATCTTAAACTAATAGGCTATTACTTTCTTTATAAATATATATTTTAGGTATTTCTATTTTAAATATTTATATTATAGTCTTTCTCTAATATATACTTTAAGTAGTAGATATTTAAGTTTAAATACTATATAGTTTTAGGTTTATTTAGTAACTTCCTATCCTATTATAGCTTCTTATTTTATAGGGTTTTCTAGTACCTTATCTTTATTTAGTCGTCTTAGCTATATACCTATATTTTCTTTTCTTTTTTAATAGGTCTTATATTATCGTTTAATATACGATATCTATACTATTTTAAAATATACTAGGTGGTATTAGTTTATATAAGGGTTATTATCTTCTCTAATCTAGTAGTTCTATTCTTATTTATATTATAATACCTTTAGTATCTAGTATTTTACTAGTACTTTACTTTATAAGAAGGCTACTGCTTTTTATACTATATATATAGCCTTATTCTAATCTATTATATTAAGATATTCTTCTACTACTTTCGTTATCTCTATCTATTTTTAGAAGTATAAGAAGCGGATTTCTCTAGGGTAGATATTTTACTATTCTTTATAAACGTTGATAATATTCTATTCTAGTCTATTCTTATTATAGAATTTTATAGGTAGTTTTTCTTATAGGGTAGCTATAAGAGCTGGGGTTTTCTATTTATACTTAATTATTCCTTATTAGTATATAGAATATACTCTAAATACTAGTTTAGGTATTAGTATTCTAGTAGTAGCTTCTTCTATTTATAATAGAGTATTTATTTCTTTATCCTCGTCTAATTCTTTTTAAACTTTTTCTAGCTATCTTTTTATACGTTTCTATGTTACTATAAGTTTTATTTTCTTCTAAGACTAATATCTTATAGCTTCTTTAAGTTATTAGTATATTTAATATTCGTCTTTATTATAGAAGAACTAATATAGGGTTCTATATTCTATAGTTACGGCTAGTTTTTCTTTACCTACTTCCTGCAGTTTATCTTCTATAAGCTAGTTTTTCTTTTCTTTCTTTTTGCTTCGATATTCCTTTACTATATATTCTAGTTTCTAATATTTATAGTACTTAATATCTTTCTTCTAAGTCTTCTTTTTTTAAGTTACCTATAGCTTAGGCTTCTTTTCTCTAGTAGCGCTTAGATCTATAGGTCTGCCCGTATTAGTAGCTGTTAGAGCTAGCTAACTCTAATAAGGGTTGGAAAAACTGCGTCTATTAACTAGAAATACGAGATATACTATATATATATTCCTAGACCTGCTAAGAAGCTAACTATAAATAGCTTAGCTATAATATACCCCCCCAGCTGTAGTAAATAGTAAAGCTACCTTCTAGTTAACTAGTCTAGGTACTTTTATAAGACTGAGCTACTTTAAAAAGGTAAGATGCTTCTACTTAGGTAGTACCTTTATAAGACCGTCTGCTAGCATCTGGTTCGTTAGCTTTTAGCTAACCTATAACCTTCCTACTTTAACTTCTTATTAAATCTACATCTAATAAGTATTTATATAATGTAACCTAGTCTATAGTCTATCTACTATTTTAGTAGCAATTTCTACTATCTGCTGGTTATTATAAAATAGTATAGAGACTATCTCTATATTAAACCCTATATAATTAAAAACTCTAGTCTACTATTATAGCTTACTACCTACTATAGATAGAGATAGTAGCTCAGCTTTAGTTATTAACTTAGTAACTAAGCGCTGTATTATCACTTTTTAGTTAATAGGCAGGCTATAGAGCTTAAATAGGTAGCCCTATAAGTTATAACGTATCTCCTAATTATCCGCGAATACTACGTTTAATACTTTATAAAATAGTAGCTTATACTTATTATTAAGGTAGGTTACATTTTCCTAATCTAGTCTAGATACTTATAAGCCTAACCCTCTTATACTAATTATATATCTCTAAACGTGCTCTACTACTTAAATATAACTCTATTCTAGATTCTTAAAATAGGTTACTAGAGCTAAGTAAGCTCTTAAGATGTCTAGGCGTATATAAACTACTAGATATCTTAGAGATCTAACTAGCTGCTAATAATATCTAGTTCTCTAATAGTTTAGCTCCTCTATACTTAATATTAGGTAGTTATTAACTAGAGGTACTATAGGATAGCTTCTCTACCTCTACTTTTACAGTCCATACTTAGCTGCGACCTTATTAATAAATAAGTCTTAACTAAACTAGATTCTACCTATATTCTAGTTACGGACTATTCTAATTCCTAGAAACTACCTAAGCTATTTAAGTAAGTATAACTCGCATTATAATTTTAAGCCTGCTTCGAATTACTAATATATAGTAAGGTAGTCTAGATAAACTAAGATAACTATATTATTAACGTAGAAGAATACTATTAAACTCTTACTTCTAAATAGATATAGAACCTCCTAAATTAGCTATAGTTCTAGCTTAAGCAGTAAGCTCTTAAGGTACTTATATTAGAGTAGAGGAGCATCTCTTAGGCTATAGAGAGCTTTTCTTATCTCTAGTAGCTTACCTAGCTCTTATATAAATCCTTCTAGCGTATAAGTATATATTAGTCTATCTAGTAGTATATTTAAGAAAGTGTTGGTAATATTATATTAATAGGCGTGTAGTTTAAAAGCTGCTATTAGAGCGACTAGGAATTAGAATACTTGTACTACTAAAGTAGCTATATATATATCTCCCCAATCCTACTATAAGTCTCTTCTAATAACTAGCCTAGCTTTAAACTTATATAGATATCTATTCTTATTAAATTTATATGCAAATACCTATATTAGCGGTAGAAGTTTAATCTCTAGCTATATACTAGCTCTAGTCTCTATTATACGAACTAGACAGCCCTTACTATAGTAGCTCTAAAGCTCTACTACTACTACTTTCTTAAATTCGATTCTAAATAGATACCTCTTAAGCTGCTTCTATTACTTTAATAGAAGTAGTAGCTAATCTTTATATAGACTAATCCTAGACTAATTAGCTAGTATATTACTACTTATCTTCTACTATAATACTTCTATAAACGCTGTATAATATATATAGAGTATTTTATAAGTTCTAGTCTCTATAATATTTCTAGTATTAAGCTAACTACTAATTTCGTCGCGTCTATTTATATTATTTAATCGTTAGTCTAGAGCTTCTACTTCTAGTTTAATCTAATACTAGCTCTTAGAGAGGCTAGTTATTACCTCTAGATACTCGTTGCAATTATTTTAACTACGCGGTTCTAGAGTATCTTCTAGTATTATAATACTACTAACTACTAGATACTCTACTCTAGCTGGCTTACTTAATTGTTACTGACCTAGCTCCTACTTAAGTTACTTCTTAATCTGCTACTTAAGCTTATTATCTAGCATCTCCTTATATAATTAAAGAGTTAATTAATCTAGCATCTATTTAAGCTCTATATTATTTAGCTTATAGCTCTTCTTAATATTAAGTACTACAGCTGCTAGACGTAACGTCTACTTATCTAGAAAGATAAGATCTTTATATGATTCTGTAGGTAGTAGAATAATATCTCTAGTTCTAATAACTCTATCTAGCTCTAGTATCTAGATACGATAGATATTTATAGAGTTATATTCTATAAGGCGTCTAATTAGTATATAAGATTATAGCTTCTCTTTTTAGTATAAGTAATAATTTAGGATATATACCTTAACTTCTAGTACGCTAAGATAAACTACTAATAGTCTAGTTCCGCGTACTACCTTATATAGAGTATACTAGTCTAGAGTTTCGGTTAGCGTACGATTAAGAAAATAGACTACTAAGAGTAGGTACTCGTTTAATACCTCTATTAGTAGCCCTACGTCTATCCTTATAGCTTTTCCCCGTATAACTAGCGACTGCTCTATTTTTTCTATTAGACTATTCTACTCCTTAGTATACTCTACTTATAGTTCTACTAAAATTCCTAAGTTTTTAAAGATATTAAGTATTTTAGAATATCCGCGCTTACTATTAAGCCTAATAGCTTTAACCTATATATTAAACTAAGCTTTAAGCTTAACTAATAAACTCTATACTATATATTATAGTATTATTATATTTTTATTTAGTAGGTAGCAGGCCTTATACTACTTATTATACTAGTAGACTATATAGAACATCTAGAGGTTTCTATTATAGTAGTACTTTAACTAATCGCGTATCTAGACTAAATCTATCTCTAGTCTCTTAAATAGTCCTTAAGCTGGTTCTTAAAGAGCTCTTCTACTTACTATTTTATAGAGCTTAGACTAGATATAGACGGCGTATTCTATCTATTTTAGAGCTTAATTTCTCTACTACTACTACTACTACTACTACTATACCCCCTACTACTGCTTAATTAATTTAAGCTTGTTAATATAAGTAGGTAAATAAGTAACTACCTTCTAGCTAATATAGCCGAATACCCTATAAGCTTATATAGGTGTAAGTTCTAGCTGCTTATAAGCTGCGTAAGAAGGCCTCAGTTTATACTATACTATATATACTAATAGAGATAGTTATATACTATCTTCTATATCTATTAGCTAATACTTAAACATGCGCCTAAGATAATATATAATATTCGACGGATCTATCTAATATAAATAGTCTCGTCCTAAATTAAAATAGATCTCTATTATACTATAGTATAAAAGACTAACTATACTTATAAACATCTCTAGGATATATATAATATATAAGAGTAGGATAGTTTTAATTCTAATAGACGTCTATACCTATAATTAGACTTCTCCCTATTTTTAAATTAATAGCAGCTGTCCCTATATATATATATAGTCGTCTAGTTTAGGCTACTATATTATTCTCTAGCTATAAAACTTACTATTAGTAATATAAGTATTTAAACTAGGGTTTATAATCTATCTATTAAATAGTAATAGCTAATACTAATACTATTTAGTCTATATAACTTTAAGCTATAGAGTTAAAGCTGCTATAAATTTTACTAATTAACTTAGGTTTAGAGCTACTATTATAGCTGGTCTTAATAGTTAATATCTATTATCCTATCTTTTTATTATACTTAGTACTAGCGCTAAAACTATTATAGAGCCTATAGAGCCTATTAATTCTACTAATTCTACTACTAGTCGCTTCTTAGTATTGTAGAGTACCTTTAACCTAAAAGATCTTAATATCCTAAACTTCTAGAATTTCTGCTTAATATCTTAATCTAGCTATTAGCCTAATAGGTATAGTACTAAGTTAATATATAGATACTACTCGAATTTATAACTATCTCTATAGAGGTAGACTATCTATTTTAATTGCTAAGGTTTCTAGCTACTATTAGTCTACTATAACTACTATAGCTACTATAGTATAATATTAAGCGTTATAAACGTTTCTAGTTCTAATATAACTAGTCTAGTACAACGATAGTATAACGTATACTAGACTACTAAGTCTAAGATACTTATATATAGCTTATTATCTACTTCAGACTTAATAAGCAGTGATAACTTATTTACTACCTAGCTATTATCTAAGCTCTTAACTATAAGAATAAAGTCCTACTAAGCTCGATTCCTCTATACTTCTAGTATATTTGCTAGGCTTATAACACGCGTTATTTTAAGCTAATCCTTAAACTAAGTATCTAGATTCCCCTTTCTTAGTCGTATCTTAAGCGTCTAGTATTAAGCCTATAGCTATATACTACGCTTAGCTTTACTCGGGTAGAAATACTTCTTAAGAGTTTATAGTCGATTATACGCAGTCTTATAGTCTATAATTAGATAGATATATTAAGCTACTATTATCCTTAATATCTTCTATATAAATTCTCTAAGAGCCTTCTCTTTCTATAACTACCGCGCCTTACTATAGCTGTATATTTTATACTAGACTTTATATCTTACTAATTCTTAATTAGTTAGATTTATAATATCTACTTTAGTATCTACTGTCTTAGTATTACTATCTGTCCTATAGAAATCTCCGAACTGCTTCTTAATCAGCTTCTCAGCGTCTAGTTAAAGGACTAGCTCCTTACTAAAGTCTAGATCTATATATTTCTAGAGCTAGTTTTAGTCTGTACTATCCTTCTATAGAAATAGCTACTATATCTAGTATTCTAGTTTATTAAGAATAACTATAGCCTTAGTAATAAGTAGGTCTAATTCTATTATCTTTTTAATATACTATATCATATTAATCTATTAAAGTCTCTACTATAACTAGTTCTAAGCTCTCTAGCTTCTTAGCTAGTCTAGTAATATTAAGATAACTAAGATCTTAATAAATAAGATATAATTAATTAACTAAACCTATATTAATTAACTCTAGTCTATCTATATAGAATATAGTAGTAGTTAAAGAGCTTCCGGGTTTATAACTATTAGAGCTAGCTAGCTCTAATAAGGGTTAGAAAAACTATATCTATTAACTAGAAATGTGAGATATATTATATATATATCCCTAAACCTGCTAAGGGGCTAACTATAAATAGTTTAACTATAATAGTAGCCTTTACTAAAAAGTATACTCTTTAGTAGTATATTTAACTTTTCTTATTTTTAAACTAGTATAGTTTATTATTAATTCTTTTTACTAGTTAGAAGTATAATACTAGATTCTAAAGTTATTTTATATATATTATTACCCTTTTTATTTCTATTTTTAGTCCTCTATAGAATTTTACTATTATATTATAGTTGTCCTATATAACTTTATTTGAGAGCTATTAAAAGCTTGATATATATAAGGTAATAGATTTTAGTTAAATTAGGTTATAAAGTCTATCTTCTACTACTTATATTTTATTAATATCTCTAAACGCTAGTTCGAATTTCTATTAGAAGTATATTAGACTTATAAATATTATTTTAGTTTTACTTTTCTAGTATTCTTCTACGTAGTTTTTAAAATCTATTAGGAAGGACTAGAACTAGTTAAGTAGTTTACCTATTAGATAGGCTCCTATAAATAATACTTTCTAATTTTTATACTAGATAATATCTAAGTTAGTATTAATATAGATTCTTATTACTACTAAGAATTCTTTAAGTTTAGACCTAATTCTGTTAAATTTATTAAATAATACTAACTTAATTCGTCGCTAATAATATATTATTAATAGTATATTTTTAACTTACTTAAGTTTCTAGATAATTCCCGCGAGTTCTATTTCTTATTTACTATTAACTATTTTTTATATTTCTTTAAGACTTTTAAGAAGACTATTTTAAGTCTTTTTTAGACTTCTTATCTATTTATCTACTAGGACTAACTATTCCTATTATTATATTAACTTGTTCTATATTCTTATAAATATAGTTATTATATTTAACTCTAAAGAGGTAGTTTTACTAGCTAATCTTAATATTCTACTTGCGTGAGTTTCCTATATTACTTACCGAAGGTATCTCTTTCCTTATAACTAGGGTAGTCTAGCTGGTCTTACTTCTCCTAGCTTTATGAGGGTAGTTAAAATATAATAGCCTCTAATTAGCTAGGTATAAGATAGCGTAATAATTAAGAGTAATTATATGCTGCGGGGGATTATTCTTAAAGACTTATAATAGAAGTATATAAGTAGAGTATATAAAGGATATTTAAGTTAACTATAAAGAGCTATAAAGGTTAGAATTGTAAGGTTATTAAATATAATTTAGTTTCCTTACTATTTTTTCTTATTTAGTTAACTAAGCTATTAAGTATATTATATATCTTATATTAGCCTTATTCTTCTAGTTATATAAAGTCCTAGATTTCGATTAGGTCTAGTATAGGGATTTCTATAAAGGTATCTATAATAATACTATATAATCTCTTATATATCTATAAAAGTACTTTAACTATTTAATATTAAGTTTATTTATTATTTAGCTATTCTTATTAACTATAATAGCCTAGTTTTTAGGTATATTATCGCCTTTATATTAGGTAGAGAGATAGTAGTAGCTAGTAATAATAATAAAGAGTAGGAGCGCTTAGCTAGTAGTATTAATCTCCTAAATTACTAAAATCTATTTATAATTATCTAATTAAATTACCTTTAATTAATTATATCTCTCTATACCTAAAATAACTAGTTATAATAAGATAATACCTATTTAAAAGCTAGATTTATTAAATTTATATATATTCTTATCTATAATACTATACTTCTTTTTAGTATACTATATAAGTTTAAACTAGCCTTTAATTATCTTAGAATTTTTATATAGAACTTTCTAGTAATTATAAAACTAATTTAAGCGTGTTTTAAGTTTAAGAGTACGTCTAATAAAGTTCCTAGACTAATATATACTAATCTAGCCTATACTACGCTTAGTAAGTAAGCTACTAGCTATATTTTATATAGTAGCTAATATAGGCGTAAATTCTTATAAATCTAGGTTAAATATATATTAGATAATAACCTTCTCTTTAAGTTTTGTTAGTCTCTTTAAGTTAGGCTTATAATTATACTATAAGTAGATTCTAGTATATTATTAGTATATAGTTATTTAAATTATATTAAATATTAAAATAACACATCTTTCACTATTTATTTAGCCTCTTTTAGTAGCTAAAAGAGCTAAATTTACTTAATTCTCGTTTTAGGCTATATTCTTATTATTTTATTATTATATTATTATTAAAAGCTTAAGTGTTATATTTTAATAATAGGGTAGACCGCTTATTTATATAGGCCGCTTACTTATAAGGTATATTAATTAGTAGATATTAAAGGAAGATTATAAAACTAGATTATATAACTTTCTTACTCTATAAATCCTATATAAAGAATATCTAAGATTCTTTATAGCTAATTATATAACTCTTATAGTTATATTTCTTAAACTTTTTATTTTTAATATAATACTCTTTTAAAATAAATATATAACTAATCTTTTTCTAATAGTAGAGGTTATAGAAATTTAGTATTAAATTTTAATAATCTAAGAATTTATTAAATATTTATAAAAGTATCTTACTATTAATAAATACTATAGTAAGTAATAGATTAAAGAGTTATATTATATACTTTATAATATATAACTAAAATATTAGTAGTAGGTATAATACTCTAATAAGAATATATTATATTTAATCTATAGTAAGCTTATTATTAGCCTTAGTAATACTATTCTAATATACTATATATAATATTAAAGGTTATAACTATAGTCTCTACTTTTTAAAATATTTAATAGTCATCTAATTAATAAAATATTTATTATTATTAAGATAATAGACTTTAATAATTTTATTATACTAGGTAGTAACTATTCTATTAAAATTAAGTAGTACTTAAGGAATTTTTATATAAGATTTAATAAAGTAGATCTATTAATAGTATATAAAATCGTCTATAAGAAGTAACTAGTATTATTCTTTATTAGAACTTAGTAGTAAAATATAACTAATAATATTAAGATATATAATATTAAATACTTATTAAATTTAAAATTATAGAGTATAAGAAATCTATTAATAACCCTTTACTTTATAGTATATTTTATAGTTAAACTTTTTAGTATTTTTAAATTTTAAATTATTAATAGTTTTAAGTAACTATTTTATATTATTTAGGTTTATATAGCTCTAAATTTTATAAGCTTCTTATAGAGTAATCTTTTACTCTTAAGCTAGCTATAAATTTTAAGAAGAGAATATAGTAATATAAACTAATAGAAAAGCTACTTATATCTTATCTATATACTTAAGAAAAGTAGATATTCTATTAATCTTAAAAACGTTGGTAATTTTACTATTATTTTTAATATATAGTAACTTCTATTAAAAACTATAATAGTATAGTTCTTTTAGTTAAAACTAGTTTAAAAAGATAATAGAAATATAAAAACCTAGGTAGTATAATAATTTTATAAAATATATATTAATAGTACTATTATTAGCTAAGAAAATATAAAGCTATATTATACCTTTACCTTCTATTCTAGTAAAACTACTACCTATCTTTATATATCCTATATTAGATTATTTTATTAAAATAAACTTAGTCCTATTATTATATATATACTTATTAACGCTAGTATTAAAAATAATTTAATTCTTATAAGACTTTTATAGTATTTATTTAATTATATATTATAGTATTAATAAAATTTAAATATTATAACTATTTACTAATATACTAATAATAGTACTAAAATTAGCTAATAGTATATAGTTTAATTAAGCTAATTAAATTAACTTTTATACTAATTTTAGATATTTATTAAGAAATTATTTTAATACTTTTTCTAGATATATAAGCTAATAGTTTAGTCTACTTTTTAAATACTTATATTAGTAGCTAGAATAGTACCTTCTTTTTATAAACTTACTATTAATAAGCTTTTTTCTAGTTTTAATATTATTCTTACTCTTACCTTTATACTAATTACTATTAAACTACTATATATCTTTTAGCTATATTTAAAGTACTATTATCTTTTTAACTAGATTCTTTTAATTTAATTTATTATTAATCTTATTAATTTAATATTAATATTTAGAACTTTATTTTAATATAAAATCTATTACTATTACTATATATAAGTTTTAAATTAATTTTTAATAGTAATAATAAACTAGAATATAATACTTTTAGAATTAAGTTTAAATTCGATATTATTTAATTATATAAAATTAGCTTTAAATCTACTAGTAAATTAAAATATATTATTATAGTAACTATTATATAGGCTAAAAAAATTAGTTTAGAGGATATACTCTTCTATAAAACTTTATTCTTTATAGTACTTAAAAATAGTATCTAAAAGTATTCTTACTATCTTATATAAGTATAGATCTTTAAATATTTTTCAGTAAACTATAGTAAGTAAAATATTTATAATAAAAGCTTCCTTCTTAATATAATTATAATAGTTCTTCTACTATTAGTTATATTATATTTTATAGGTAGTATTAGTATACTAAATATTTTTAAAATTATTTTACTAGATAAATTTTACTACTTATAACTTTATATTATCTAAATATAGTAGTAAATTCTAGTATATTAGTTTATTAAATTTAAGTAGTAACGTACTATATAAGCGAGCTAATTACCTAAGCGAGCTAATTATAATATTAAAACTATACTAAAATTGTAACTACTTTTCGTAAAATATTATACTTTCTTATATTCTATTATACTATATAGTATAGTAGCCTATTATTTTATATCTATAGTATTATTTTTATACGTTTATAAGTTATACCTAGCCTTACTATACTATCTATAATACTTTTAAGTCGGCTAGCCTCTATTAATATATACCTTTTTCCTATTCTTCTTTCTATTAATATAAGTATTAAACTCTTTTAGAGTAGTTAATTAAATACCTTCTTTAATTATTAGGTTATCTTTCTTCTATATATACTTTCTTTTATATAATCGATATTATATAGCAGCTTTATTAGCTATTTAAAACTTAGTAACGTAGTTTACAAGCGAGCTGTTAGTATAAGCGAGCTGTTACCCTACTAAGATTCGAACGACTTAATCGCGATAATTATTAACTATATATATATATACTATAAGAAGCGATAGTCTATTAGATTATTTAACACCTACGCTATTAATTTAGCACGTTTAAGTATTATAGCTAGGCTATTTACAGCGCCTGCAGCTCTATTAAAGCTGGCTACTTTCTTACAGTTAAGTACTCTAATTATAAATTTCCTTATTAATCTACCCCTTAACGTTATTTTAATTAATTATATCCTTACCTACAGCCTTTATTAGAATCCTCTACTTCTATAATCGCTTTCTTTTCCGTTATTTTTACTTTATTACTACCTTATTTACTTACTTAAAGCTCTTAATTTAATTAGCTATCAGCGCAATTAAATATATTATTATTATAATACCCTTTTAAAGCTAATTAAAGGCTGCGATAATTAACGTAGGTAATAAGTCTTAATATTACTGAATCCTACTACAAATTATTATTAATTAAGCCTCTAGTTTACGCGCGTTACTAGGTATTTTAACCTCCTAGGGGGTAGTCTCTAGTATAGGTAGTATCAGCGTATATAACTTAATATTAAACTTTAATAGTACCGCCTTAAAAACTTATATAGACATTAGCTTCTATAATTAATCAATTATAGGCTGCTTTAAAGGCTGGAAGGAAGGTAGTCTTATTAATATGGTTGATATAATCGCGTACTAAGGCTGAAATCTTAGTACTATACTCAGCTAATAGTCTATTTACTATAGCTTGTACGCCGTTAATCGTAGGTGGAAATCCTCGTAAATCCTGATTAAGGATATAGCTAATAAATACCTTCTTTTTAGTCTTTATAAGCTTCTTTAAATTCGGCTTATAATCGCGTTATATAGCTATTCCAGCGCGTCGAAGGCGGAGAGTACTTTAAGGGTAGTAAAAAGTTGTTGCAGCGCTATTCTCGGTTGAAATTTAACCTTAATCAATAGCTAAGATTGTAAGGATAATTTATAATTCTTTATAGGTTAATTGTATATTACTATATTAAGCTATTACGCGTTAATCTAGGTAGGCTGTTAAAAGTTTAGTAAGGTAACAGCTCGCTTATACTAACAGCTCGCTTGTAAACTACGTTAACCTAAGTATATAATAGTACGTTTTTATATATTATATATATAGTACCCTTTATAAACTATTTAAATACTTCTACTATTAAAGTAGATAAATTATCTAAATACTTTTAAACTTTTAATTAAACGTATATAGATTAAAACCTAAATTTAATAGAATTACTTAGTATTTTTAACTTTTAAAAGATATTTTTAACTATAGAAAATATTAATATATATAGTTAAACTTTAAACTTTAATAGTACTATATTTAGGTAAAATAGAATTAGACTAATACTTTAAAAGCTATCTAGAATATTACTCTTTATAATCGTTATATTAAAAGCTACTTTAAAGTAGAATAAGAACTTAATTTTTATAATATAGTTAATATAACTATATATTAGCTACTTAACTTAACACCTATATATAGTCTTTAAAAGTAAGAAACAACCTATATTTAGTAGCTATAGTAGATATAATAAATATAGAGGTATATAGAGAATAATAATATTTTTTTTCTTATACAGCTACCTAAATTTAAGTAAGTTATAGCTTTTATAACTATTAAAAATTAGTAATTAATATATACTAATAGTATAATCTTTTATATATTTATTAAAGTACTTTAACTATTTAATACTAATATTATTTATTATTTAGCTATTATTAGTAACTTATATAATTTAGGTTAGCAGAATATTATCTTCTTTATATTATATAAAGAGGTAGTAAATACTTATAAAGATAATAAAAGGTAGTATTATCTATTCTATTATATTAATATTTTAGATAACTATAGTCTACTTATAATTATCTAGCTAGAGCTACTTTAGTTAATTCTATTTCTTAGAGCTAGTAACTATAACTTCTATTAATATTATATCTATTATAAAACCTAATTTATTAAAGTTATATATATTTTTATTAATAATACTATATTTAGTCTTTATATTCTATATAAAATAGAACTAGCTTCTTATAATTTTAGAATTCTTATATTTAGCTTTTAAATAGTTGTACTTTTAATTAAATTTAATCTTAAGCTTAAATATATATTTAATAAAATTCTCTACCTAATTCTTTCTAATCTAGTTAGTAGAATATATAATTAGTAGTAAATTAGTTATAACGTATTCTATAAGCGAGTAGGTTATATAAGTAAATAGGTCGGCCCTATCTATTAAATAGCTCTACTATTAATTAAATCGTAATGCCTTAATAACCAAGTGTTAAAAATCGTTTAAATAAAAGCTAAATACTTCTTACTATTTAAGCTATCTAAAATAATGTATTATTATCTATCCGACGCGCTTATAAGCTATATAATATTAATCTTTCCACGCTATAGTAACAGCTAGCTAGCGTTACCTCTCGACGCGACTGTAAGGCTAACTTAAAGAGCCTTACTAAGTTAGAAGAGAAGGCTATTACTAAGTTTATTCTTAAGCTAGATTTAAAAGGGTTTTCACCTACTTTTACTACTATATGAGATATAGCTAATTCTCTACTAACTAAGCGTAACGCTAGTTAAGTAGGCTAGAACTAGCTAGCTAACTTTATCGCACGTACTCTATTAATTAAAACCCGTCTAAATCGACTATATAACTATTAATAAGTAAGATATAAGGATCCTAATATTATTAGAAGATAATTTAAGCTTATAGAGGCTGTAATTAAGTAGTATAGAATAATTAAGGCGGATATATTTAATTTTAATAAGATAGGCTTTTAGATAGAAGTTATTATAAGCTAGACTATTATTATAGGTATAGAGTATTATAATTAACTAAAAGCTCTACAGCTAAGTAATTGTAAATAGGTAATAGTTATCTAAGATATAAGCGTAGTAGGCTGGGTAATTCTACTATATATTATCTTTAAGGCTAAATACTACTAAATAGTCTAGTATAGTAAAGATCTATTAAAAGATTAGATAATTAACGTTAGTAAGAATAGTTAAACAATAAATAAGTATAGAATTAAGTAGCTAAAGTACTTTAATTTCTATACTAAAACTCGCTTAATTAGCTTATAGCGACTACTTATTTTTAATAGTTATAAGAGCTACTATTCTATAGAATTCCTTAGCTTCTGTAGGTAGAATTATATTCTACCTCTCTATATGCCAGCATACGCCTTATATATACTATAGCTACTTAATATAGGCTGCTTCTTACTATTAAAGCAAGTCTATAGCAGTTAGATTAACTAGCTGATATATTACTATATTAACTATATTAATAAGTTATCCTTTCTACTAGCCTTTAAGACTACCTTTAAAAAAGTAATAACTAAAGATAATATCTATATAGGATTTTAAGCTACAGATTTTATTCTATTTAAACTAAATATAATACTCTTATAGTTTAATATTAAACTTTAAATACCTATACTAGAGCTAGCTATAATAATAATATAAACTACTAAAATATTAAGTAATCCTTATAAATTTAAAACTTAGAAGTAGCTTCTCTATACCTATATTTAAAAGTACTAGAATTTATTATCTTCTACTCTACTTAAGATAGTAGAGTAGCTTAATAAAAGATATATAAAAATAGCCTACCTAGCTACCCTATAATACTTTTAAACAACTGCTCTAGAGCAGGCTATTAAAGAGCTTATAAAGTGTAAATAGTATAAAAGAAAAAAATTTAGGTAGGAGAAATTCTACTAGTTAAGTAGGGTATTAAAATAGCTACTACTAGTACTAGTATAGTAGGAAAGTGTTATAAGCAGCTATTAGCTAATAGTAAGGTATTACGCGTACGATACTATATATACTATAAAATATTTAGATATAACTCTCGTACTTATAAATATAATAGAGAAGGTATTTAATAATCCTATTATTAAATATCTTATCTATATCTAAAAGTGTTATTAAGCTATTTATATATAAAGGCTAAGAATTAGTAATAGCCGATTTACTTACTTATATAACCTACTTACTTATAAAATACGTTATTTTAAATAGTAGTAAACTATAATAGAAATTCTCTTATATTTAGATCTAATATATATTAAATAATTACCTATTTCTTAATCTTACTAAATTTTATTAAATTAGACTAGTAATTATATTATAAAACTATTTTTTACTTTTATATATTAAATATATTTTAAAAAATATTATAGATTAATATAATATAATATATAGTTAGTATTATATTTTATTAAAGAGTTTAGAATATAAACTATATTCTAGCTTCTTTCTAAATTAATTTTATAGTTATTAGTTATAGTATAATATTATAAAGTATAATTATTATAATTTTAATAGAGTTTTAGTATTATAATTAGTTTATTTAGGTAATTAGCTTATTTATATAATATATTAGAGATATTTCTTCTAAAATATCTTTAATATTTTACTAACAATTTAGTTTTATAAAATAGCTTCTTATAATAAAATATTCTTACTATTCTTTATTAGGTTTATAACTCTTTTATAGTCTACTATAATAGTATTATATTTTATATTAGTAGCGTAAACTAAACTTAGTTAGTTAATTAGATAACATATTTATAAGTAAGCGGCTACTATAAGCGAGCAGCTACCCCTACTAACTTTTTATACCTTTATAGCAATCTATCTTAATAATATAATAAGATAATTATAATATTTAAGTTACGCTAGATTAAGGAATATCTATAATATCTTTCTTATAGGTTCTTAAGTTATAGCTAGTTTCTCTATAGTAGTTATAGTATACTAAAGCCTACTAACTTATACCTAATCGCGCCTTACCTTAATATATTTCCCCCTCTAGCTACTACTTAATATCTTTTTAAGTAATAATATCCTCTACCTCTACCTTTATTAAGGTATCTTTCTACTAGATCCTCTTCTTTTTATACTTTCTACGCGTTATAGTAGCCTTATTTACTTTCTTAAACCTTATAATCTAATTATATATAAGTGTACTTTCGTATACTATTACTTTAATACCTTTTTTAAGCTAGTTAAGTATTATAATAATAGAAGTAGACGATAAACTTTTATACCTCTAAATCCTATCGCGAATTAATATTAATTAAACGTCTAGCTTATACGTATTACTTAGTATTTTAACTTTCTAGAGGGTAACTTCTAGCATAGGTAGTATTAGCATATAAAGTTTAATATTAAGCTTTAATATTACTACCTCTAAATTATATAGAACTAAACTAGCGCCTTAAAAACTTATATAGATATTCTCTTTTATAATTAACTACTTATAAGCTATATAAAAGATAGGTAAGAACTCTAGCTTTATAATATAGTTAATATAATCGTGTATTAAACTTTTAATCTAGTACTTATATACGCGCTTTAATAGTAAGAAGTAGCTAATATTAAGTAGCTATAAAAGATATAATAAATATAGTAGTATATAGAGAGTATAGATATTATTCTTCTTATAAAGCTGTTAGAATTTAAGTAAGTTATAACTCTTATAGTTATTAAGAATAAGTAGCTAGTACACGCCTACCTTATACTCTACTATATACTTAATAAAGTACTTTAACTACTCTACTCTAAACTTATTAATAGTCTAGCTATTATTACTAACCGCGAAAGCTTAGTTATATAGTATATTATCTTTCTTATACTATATAGAGAGGTAGTACTAGCTAGTAAAGATAATAAAGGGTAAGATTATCTATCTAATAGTATTAACTATATAGATTATAGTAACCTACTTATAATTACCTAGCTGAATAACCTTTAGTCTACTTTATCTCTCTAAGTTAGTAATAACTAGCTAAGCTAATATCTTACTTATTATAAAGTCTATCTTATTAAAGTTAAAGGTATCTTTATTATAGATATTATAGATAGCCTTTATACACGCTATAAGGTTAAACTAAGCTCTAATAGTCTCTAGATCCTTATATAAAACTCTCTATTAATTATATAGCTAATTAAAATATATAATAAAACTATCTATTTATTTAATAAAGTTGTATAATTATAGCTTACTAACTTAACTAGTATTATATTTAGTAAGTAGCTTATTTACTATATTTCGTATAGTATCTAATATAGGTAGAAATCCTTACAAATCTAGGTTAAGTATATACCTAGTTATTACCTCCTCTTCTAGCTAAGTAAGTTTTTTTAAATTAGACTAGTAATTATATCGCGTAATAATTCTAGTATATTATTATTATAGAGTTATTTAAGAATAGGTATAGATTAAAATAGTATATTTTACGCTACTTATTTAGTATTAATTTATAGCTAAGATAGTAAGGGAGATATCTACTTTATTATAGGGTAATTAAGAAGTAGTTAGTTAAGCTATTATAGTTAGAAGGTAACGCGTCGCAAAAAGTTAGTAGGGGTAGCTACTCGCTTATAATAGCCGCTCGCTTATAAATATATTACTACTATTAAACTATCTATTAGTTAATAATAGTAAACTAAATATTAATATAATAATTAATCTAATTTACTATAGGCTAGAAATATAGTTAAAGGCTTATAACCTATTAAGCTATAATAGATAGAGTAGAAGGAAGCATGTTATTATTGCTTAGTAAAGCGCGCTCTCTAGAAGAACTATCTAAATAGAGCTAGTCCTAATCGGGACTAGTCTATAAACGCCGATGTTTGTGAGGTCTATCACCTCGATATCCACCCTCCAACAGTTAGCTAAGTTATCACGGTAGGTAGCACTGATTAATATTGTAGTAGGCCTAATCTGAAGTTGCTCGACGCTATATCTTGGACCCTAAATGCCGTGGTATTGATTGTTTATCTAGTCTCCTTTATTAAGGATTAGAAAATATATATGTAATGTCTCGGAATTCGTTGCGAGAGACTCATTTGGCACGTAAGTACAGTTAAACACCGCGGAATTCTTCTTTTGAATTGAATAATGAGAATATTTTCGGAAGCGGCGTTTGTTAGGCGAAGTAGATGCAACTGCATATTTTCGTTACTAGTGCGTATTAGTTCTATGGTAGGGATTTGGCGAGTCTACTGAGTACGATTTCCTACTACCGTACGGGAGCAAGTTATCCGGTTGCAGGTTGTATCAGATACCGTCGCACGATATTAAATCACGCTGGATATCAGCTAATATACCCTTCCTTATATACATGAATATGGCCCGCCGGCCACCCTCAATCAACCAGTTCAGCTCCTCATCTCCCTCCCTGAGACAAGATTCGCCTCTCACCACAGGTTTAATTCGAAAGGCGAGAATTAGAAGCCTGTCGATGCAGCATTTACTCATTTCTTAGTGTTTTACCCAGCAGCGATTCGCTTGCGCTGTACGAGGAAGCGCTGCGGCACAGCTAGTTTGCTACTACGCCTCTTGGATCTTCAAAAAGCTGTTGGCTGGACAATAAGAGTGCATGTATTTAATTGCTCCTAAATATATATCCATGTTAGAGATATTTCTGAGCGCATCGCCGAAGCTATTATCTAGGGACTTGCTGCGAACCAATCGGATTTAGGAAAAGCGCTAATTCTAACACTTGGGTGAATCTAGACGAAAGATGAAAGGGAGGTGTTATTTGAGACTATCGGAAGGGGTATATAAATGTGCCTCGCAAGCATCAAGTGAAGTCTGATTAGATTGCATCTTAAATCCATTACTGTCAGTCGTCCCTATCTTATTAATCCAAGCCCAAACTCAGAAATCCATCTTTATTTTCCAGAACAGGAAACAGGCCTTTTCAGAATGCCTCGCACCGTCTACCTCGTTGTATATAATTCTCCCCTCTTTCCCGCTCACTGGGGTCTTTGGATTCCACATATCGATAACCCAAATATCGGGAAGCTTATTCACGCCAGCGGAGATGCGGCAAACGGTTTTATTATTTCCTTTGAGCGTAATTATAATCTCGGCAGCACTTCTCGTCGTCATCAAATCCTACCGGTAGACCAGGTTCTGGATCATCATGTAGTTGACGTGAAAGGAGATGGAAGCCGAAGCAGGGATCAAACAGCGCATGATTATCTCGAAGAAGTTGCGCTCAGCATTCCAGCACCAGGGCGAAGCTTGGTCTCGGCAGCGACTCAGGTTTGTACCTGCCCATCTTCGCAGTCATAATTGATCAGCATGTGCTAAGTATCATGATTATAGGGGCCAAGGCAAAGAGTGGTAATCCAAAACTGTCAGACATGGCTCCGAGCAGTAGTAGCAGCACTTGTACAACGCGGGGTCATGAGCCAAGCATCTCTTCAAGTTATCGACAATGCCCCCAAAAATTGAAGCGAGAGCAAAACTAAATGTATTTATAAGGCGTTACAACCACATTGTGAAAGCATGGGGCACTTTGTTGCTGTTTCTGGACTTCAGAATTCGGTTTTCGCGTCTACGCTCATATTTTAGTTCTAAGCCCGTACAGGTTTCCTAGGCTCCATATTGTTTTCGTCTGTAGATCAAATGCGTTCCGGAACCTCTTTATCATGCATATGTGCTCAAATTTTAACTAACGATCGCTTTGTGCAATCCGACACCTCTCCTATATATGCTAGATGACTATTTGACCTTGACTTAAACTCCGCGAGCTAGAGCGAAACTATCCCAGTAGTCATAACAATCTTGGCGGTCAAGAATTAGAGGCAGATATCTAGTTTCCCATTCTTGGCCTATCCATGAGGTCCACCGAGCCTTGCAATACTCCCAGTAATCTGGATACCATCCCGATTGGTGCCAATCGATAATTGCGACGACACGAGGATCAGGGCCAGAAGATAAAATGATGTTGCTTGGGTGCAGATCAGCGTGCGTAAAAACTATAGGGACGTTGTCTGGAAGAAAGGGGCGGTATGGATGAGGTGGTTTATCTTGAACATGCTGAGTTGCACCATAGGCAGAGGTGAACCAGTCATGGAAATCAGACACGCTCGAGAATGGCCCTGCAGTTTCAGAGCAGCTATTCGTAAAAACAAAGTCTAGCAACGGCTGTTTTCCAACATGACCTAATCGCAGTCAGAGAAATGCAATGGGAAGACTTAAAATAGATCAATGCAACACGGGCTTTTGAGAGCAGATTGAGAGATTAGGTACGTTGCAAAACAAACTTACCAATAAATGGTGGCGAGAAATTCTGTTTGAGGTTGCGCCAGGCATCGACCATATGACGCAACTGTTGGCATATGGAAATCCTATCCTTTTGAGCCATAGCATCCCAGCTCTTCTCTAGAGTTACGCCGTCCACAAGCTCCATATAAATGAATACCTGCCCGTTATCCTTGCACCAGCCGTACACTTCTGGCACGGGCACAGCCTTGGAAAGATTGTTGCGGATAAACAACAAGCATTGACCCTCGGCGATTGTTACCTCGGTTCCGTATTTCACCAATAGGCCAATATTGGGGAAAGTCACCGGGGGGGGGCGGGTTGCTAATCTCGCATTTGGATTCTTTGATTGACTCGCGACTTCTCTTATAACGGATGGAGATGGAAAAAATGGTGATGCGTTTCGTTTCGTAAAGAATGATGAGTTGCGAAACAGAACATTCTCGTCGTACGGAAATGGTCCACCCTGAGCCATCTCATCGACGTTGGAGGATACCTTTGACGATTGACTCATCTGTTCACACATCACCATCTTTATCATGTATAGGTTGGGGATATCCGGTTCCTGAGTAAAGGTAGAGTTCTTGAGAATAGGCGTGGCGGGGAAAATATACCGTGATGACTCAGCTGACGCACAGTAACTTGTTTTATCAGTCAACCGCTGATATCAGTCATCCACGCACCCCACCAAAATCGGCGCGACTTAACGCGTTCAATCGACCATGCTACTAACACAACGCCCACCGCACAAACCTGGACGATAGCGAGTTGGCTCACCGATATCCTGAAAGCTAACACTTGAGAAATCGCTCTCGATAGGACTAGAGTCCAGCATACACGGTAGGTACGGTACTAATAGATAAATATTAGAGAATCTAGAAGCATAGTTGATAAATAGATTGGTACAATAAAGGCAAGGACTGAGAATGAGACAATGGGACTAAGGTGTTCGGAGTTCGCACTACTATACATAATTTAGGGTAGCTTACTGGGCCTATAGGCACCCGAGGCGTAAGAATAATTAAATCAAATCAAATCAATACAATACCCTCGGCTACTAATAGAAGAAGGTAAATTAGATCTAGCTGCTAATACGATTTAAACAGTCCTAAAATTATATATATATAGAGTTGTAAAGCTATATAATATTAAAGAATTAATATATAATAGTTAATAGTAAAGAAACTATAGATATATTATATAATTATAGCTTATATAGTAGTTACCACCTATAGATACTAGAGAGAACTACTTATAATAGTAGAGAACGAAGAAAATAGATATAATAAAATAGATAATTAACTATTTTATACTCTATTTTCTTATAATTATAAGTCTAGATTATAACTAAATAGCTTATAATAGATTATAATAGTAAAGATTATATAACTAAAGTTTATAAACTAACCTTATTTATAGTAATTAACTAGTATTTATAATTAAGACCTATAATATATTATATTATATAGAGCTACTAATAACTATAATTACTAATTTAGACCTAGTAGTTATATAAATAACTATTATCTTTAATTAAGTAGATAACTAGTATAAATAGTAATCTATTTAAAAGAATATTATTTAGAAATATAACTTCTATATTATAGTAATATTATAATACTTCTACACCTATACTATTCTTACTATAATATATAAACTAGCTACTAATAATAGTTATTAACTACTAGCTAGAATATAACTAACTTATTATAATTATAATAGAGGAAGATTTTACTAACCTAGCTAGCCTGTATAGTAGTATAAACCTAGCCTTTATAAAAACCTATATAATATAGATATTTCTATTTTTTACGCAACGTTTTAATATTTATATATAGTATATAGTAATAGAGTTAACTATTTAAAATATAATTAACTAACTATATATAAGCGTCTGTAATATTATATTATATTATCTACTATTATATACTATAAATAAGAACGCGCTAATTAATATATTTAAAGAAATTTAAAGTAAACTAGATTCTTTATAATAGAAGAATAAGATACTAGTAGAGGCTTTAATAACCTAAGAAAACTACTATAAATTAGATCTTAAAGTAACGTAGTTTACAAGCGAGCTGTTAGTATAAGTAAGCTATTACTCTACTAAGATTCGAACGACTTAATTACGATAATTATTAACCACGTATATATATACTATAAGAAGTAATAGTCTATTAGATTATTTAATACCTGCGCTATTAATTTAGCACGTTCGAGTATTATAGCCAGGCTGTTTACAGCGCCTGCAGCTCTGTTAAAGCTGGCTACTCTCTTATAGCTAAGTACTCTAATTATAAATTTCCTTATTAATCTACTCCTCAACGTTATTTTAATTATATCCTTACCTGTAGTTTTTATTAGAATCCCCTACTTCTATAATCACTTTCTTTTCTATTGTTTTCGCTTTATTACTACCTTATTTGCTTACTTAAGGCTCTTAATTTAATTAGTTATTAGCGCGATTAAATGCGTTATTATTATAGCGCCCTTTTAAACTTAATTAAAGGCTGCGATAATTAATATAGGTAATAAGTCTTAATATTG
Organism: Lojkania enalia; assembly: GCA_010094045.1. Taxonomy (NCBI): domain Eukaryota; kingdom Fungi; phylum Ascomycota; class Dothideomycetes; order Pleosporales; genus Lojkania; species Lojkania enalia. Next base: position 58,383 of record ML986783.1, read on the forward strand.
TTGAATCCTACTATAAATTATTATTAATTAAGCCTCTAGTTCGCGCGCGTTACTAGGTATTTTAGCCTTCTAGAAGGTAGTCTCTAGTATAGGTAGTATTAGCGTACGTAGCTTAATATTAAGCTTTAATAGTACCGCTCCTAGATTATATAGTACTATTCTAGCGCCTCGAAAGCTTGCGCGGATATTAGCTTCTATAATTAATCGATTATAGGCTGCTTTAAAGGCTGGAAGGAAGGTAGTCTTATTAATATAGTTGATATAATCACATACTAAGGCTAAGATCTCAGTACTATACGCGCGCTTTAATAGCGAGAAGCAGCCTATATTAAGTAGCTATAGTAGATATAATAAATGTAACAGTATATAGAGATAGATAATCTTCTCTTCCTTATAGATCTCTTAAAACTCAAGTAAAATGTAGCTATCGTAGCTGTTAATAACTAGTAATCGATAGGTACCTATCGTACAGCTCTTTATATGCTGATTAAAGTACTTAAGCTAGGTAATACTAATCTCGTTATTTGTCCAGCTATTATTACTAGTTATAATTACCTAATCGCCTGGTATATTATTACTCTTATACTAATAAGATAGGTAGTAGACGCCCTTAAAAATAATAAGTAGTAGGATCGCCCAGCCGATTATATTAATTGCTAAGATTATTATAGTCCATTTATAATCGCCTGGCTGGATAGCCTTCGTACGACGATTCTCTAACCCTATAACAACTAGCTAAGCTAATATTTGGCCTATAATAAAGCCTATCTCGTCGAAATTATAGGTATCTTTATCTTAAATTCTATACTTCCCCTTTATACCCTATAGAAGCTGGAACTACGCGCCTATAATTATTAGATCTTCGTATAGAGCTCGCTGCTAATTATAAGGACGGTTTAATCGGGTTCTAAGGCGCTCGGTACGCCGTACGAAGTTTTAAGGCTAGTAGATACTAACCTAGCCAGTACTACGCTCAGCTAATAGTCTATTTACTATAGCTCGTACGCTGTTAATCGTAGGCAGAAATCCTCGTGAATCCTAATTAAGGATATAGCTAATAAGTACCTCCTCTTCAGTCTTTATAAGCTTCTTTAAATTCGGCTTACAATCGCGTCGCGCAGCTATTCCAGCGCGTTAAAGGTAGAGAGTACTTTAAGGGCAGCGAAAAGTTGTTGCAGCGCCATTCTCGGTTGAAACTTAACCTCGATCGATAGCTAAGATTATAAGGATAATTTGTAATTCTTTATAGGTTGATTGCGTATTGCTGCGTTAAGCTATTATGCGTTAATCTAGGTAGGCCGTCAAAAGTTTGGTAAGGTAACAGCTCGCTTATACTAACAGCTCGCTTGTAAACTACGTTAATATAAAGAGAAGTTAGTAGCTATTAAATAGCTATTCTTCTACTAGCTACTAGTATATTAATAGTAATAGAACTATTACCCGCTTTTAGCCTAATTTAACTTATAACCCTAACTTCTAAATAGATATTTATATTAACTTTTAATCTGCTTAAAACTATATATAACTTATATTTCTATTTTAACTATTTATTTAATCTTCTAATATTTTCTAGTAAATATTTAGAGCTTTTATACTTTATTAGAAAACTCTACTATAAACTAGAAGGAAACGTTAACTAATATCTAACCGAATATACCCGCCTTCTATATATCTATTCTTACCTAGAATAAGATTTAATAATATTAGTTAACCTATTAATAGATAAGGGTATTAATTCTATAGATAGCTTAGTCACCTTTTTAGAATCTATCTATAATAACCGGAATAAAGAGACTATAGTATAGAGTAAGCTAGAAACTTTAAAATAAAGCTAAAGTAGATTCTCTACTTACTTTACTAAATTCCGACGCTTAATTATAGATACTAAACTAAATAAGACTAGATAAATTATATATCTCTAATATTTTCTCTCTAATAAATTCTACTATACTATAATAGATATTATAATATCTAGTATCCTAAATAACTATACTAACCTAATTTCTCTATATAATACTAACCTATATTATCTACTCAGCAACTACTATAAATAATTAAAGTATTATACTACTTACTAAAAGAACCCGAATATTATAGAACTTAATATTTTTAACTATATACCTGTAGGCTTTAATAAATAAAAAAGGCGCTACTATAAAAGATACTATTATAAGTATAGTAGTAAGAGATATATTTTACTAAAATATAGCGCTCCTCTACTATTAATTTATTAAGAGTTTTAGAACTCTACTATATCTTATAGGTTTTATTCTTAATTCTTTAACCGATCCTCTAATTAATCTTTAATATACTTATTATTCTATAAATATAGCTATTATTCTTATACTTAAATATAACTAGCTTTACTAACTAGAATATAACTAAAAGGTCTATTCTAGAAGTAAGTTACTTTTTAAAATTATATCTATATTAAATTTTTATATATATTTATAGAACTAGTTTTTATAAAAATAGTTATAAAACTATTAAATTCTAGCTCCTTTCTTAATCTATTAAGACCTAGTCTAGTAAGATATTAATATTTTTATTAATACTAGAGCTACTAGTTATAGTTATATCTATAGAAATTTTATATATACTCTAAAACTTTAAAAGATATAACTTCTATATAATTTATATCTAACTAATTTTAATAGAGAAGTTTTTTATAGAGGGATTATCTTCTATTTAATTATCTTAATCTTCTAATATTTAAACTATTTAGAAATAGTATATTTCTATATAACTATATTAGAAAAATACTAGTTAATTCTAAGATAGTTATAGATATATAAGTATTATATAAACCTAAACTATAAAAATAAATAGCTAGTTTTTATTATAAACCGATATCTAATTTAATACTTATAATCTACTAGTAACGTATAGTATAAGCGAGTTGATTACCTAAACGAGCTGATTATAATACTAAAACTATACTAAAATCATAACTACTTTTCGTAAAATATTATACTTTCTTATATTCTATTATACTATATAGTATAGTAGCCTATTTTTCTATATCTATAATATTATTTTTATACGTCTGCGAGTTATACCTAGTCTCGCTGTACTACCTATAGCGCTTTTAAGTCGGCTGGCCTCTATTAATACGCGCCTTCTTTCTACCCTTCTTTTTATTAGTACGAGCGCTAAACTCTTTTAGAGTAGTTAATTAAGCGCCTTCTTTAATTATTAAGTTACCTTTCTTCTATATACGCTTTCTTTTATATAATCGATATTATATAGCAGCTTTATTAGCTGCTTAAAGTTTAGCGACCTAAGCGTATAATAGTATATTTTTATTAGAGGGTAGATATTAAGGTAATAGACCTTATAAATATCGGCGTTTATAGACTAGTTTTAATTAGGACTAGCTCTATTTAAATAGTTCTTCTAAAGAGCGCGTTTTACTAAGTAAGTAATAATAATATATTTCCTCCTACTCCGTCTATTATAGCTTAACAGGTTATAAGTCTTTAGCTATACTTCCGGTCTATAGTAAATTAGATTAATTATTATATCGATCTCTAGTTTACTATTATTAACTAATAGATAGCCTAATAGTAGTATCTAGTTAACTAACCGAGCTTAGCTCGCGCTACTAATATAGGACGCGATACTATTATAGTAGACTATAAGAGAGTTATAAACCTAATAAAGGATAGTAAGAATATTTTACTATAGGAAGCTACCTTATAAAACTAAGTTGTTAGTAAGACTACTAAGGATATCCTAGAAGGAGTATCTCTACTACTTAAACCTAATAAGCTAATATATTAGAACCTACCGCCGCGTCTAAATAATATAGAGCTATAAATAGTAAGGCTCGCCTAATAAAGTAATTTCGAGAATATTTAACGTACTAATAACACCTATAAAATATAATATAACTAATAGTAGAAGAACTATCGCGACTATATTAAGAAGGAAGCCTTTATTATAAGTATTCTACTCGCTATAGTTTACTAAGAGATACTTAAAGGTCTATACTTATATAAGATAGTAGGAGTATTTTTAGATACTATCCTTAAGTACTATAAAGAGTAAGGTTTTATAGAGGAGTATACCCTCTAGGCTAATTTCTTTAACCTATATAGTAGTTACTATAATAGTATATTTTAATTTACAAGTAAATTTAAAGCTAGTCTTACGTAATTAGATGATATTAATTTTAAGCCTAGTTCTAAAGGTATTATATTCTAGTTTATTATTACTATTAAAGATTAATTTAAAACCTACGCGTAGTAATAGTATTAGATCTTATATTAAAGTAGAGTTTTAGATATTAATACTATAATTAACGAGATTAATAATAAATTACGTTGAGAGGATCTAGTTAAAAAGGTAATAGTACTTTAAATACAGCTAAAAGATATATAATAGCCTAGCAGTAATTAGCGTAAAGGTAAGAGTAAGAGCGATACTAAAACTAGAAGTAAGCCTACTAATAGTAAACCTATAGAAAGGAGGTACTATCCTAGCTGCTAATACGAATATCTAGAGGGTGGATTAAACTGCTAGTTTATATATCTAGAGAAGGTATTAAAATAATTTCTTAATAAACACCTAGAATTAGTATAAAAATTAATCTAATTAACTTAATTAAACTATATACCGTCAGCTAATTTTAGCGCTATTATTAGTATATTAGTAAGTAGCTATAATACTTAGGTCTTATTAATACCGCAACATATAATCGAGTAAATATTATAGAGGCCCTATAAAAATCGAATTATCTTTAATACTAGAGCTAATAAGCATATATATAATAATAGGACTAAGTTTATTTTAATAGAACAATCTAGTATAGGATATATAAAGATAGGTAGTAGTCTTACTAGAGTAGAAGGTAAAGGTATAATACAGCTTCGCATTTCCCTAGCTAGTAGTAGTATTATCGATATATACTTTATAGAAGTACTATACTATTTAAGTCTTTACGTCTTTATTATCTCCCTAAGTTAGTTTCGACTGAAAGGACTATACTACTACAGTTTCTATTAGAAGCTACTACGCATCGAGGACGATAGTAAGATTACCTACGTCCCTAAGATCGATAGAATACCTACTTTCCTTAAGTATATAGACGAGGTATAAGCAGCTTTCTTAATAGCCTACGTCGCTATATTCTCTTTCTAAGATTTATAGCTAGTTTAAGAGTAAGAGATTATCCTATAAGAAGCTTATAAAATCTAGGGCTATATAAACCTAGATAATTTAAAGTAGCTATTTAAAACCGTTAATAGCTTAAAGTTTAAAAATACTAAGAAGTTTAACTATAAGATATACTATAAAGTAAAAGGTTATTAATAGATTTCTTATACTTTATAATATTAAGCTTAGTAAGTATTTAATATTATATATTTCAACGTTGTTAGTTATATCTTACTACTAGGTCCTAATAGAAAGTAATACTAGTTACTCCTTATAGACGATTTTACGTACTATTAATAGATCTACTTTATTAAATCCCGTATAGAAATTATCTAAGTACTACTTAATTTTAATAGAATAGTTACTACCTAGTATAATAAGATTATTAAGGTCTATTATCTTAATAATAATAAATACTTTATTAATTAGGTAACTATTAAATATTTTAAGAAGTAGGAAATATAGTTATAGCCTTTAATACTATATATAGTATACTAGAACAGCGTTACTAAGGTTAGTAATAAGCTTACTATAGATAAAGTACGATATATTCTTATCGGAGCGCCGCATCTACTACTAATATTCTAGCTATATACTGTAAAGTATATAGTATAGCTTCTTAATCTATTACTTACTATAGTATTTACTAATAGTAAGATACTTTTACAAGTATTTAACAAATTCCTAGATTGTTAAAATCTAGTACTAAATCTCTATAACCTTTATTATTAAAGAGAGATTAGTTATATATTTATTCTAAAGGAGTATCGCGTTAAGAGTAAGAAGTTTAAAAAATACAGCTATAAGAGTTATATAATTAACTGTAAAGGATCTCGGATATTCCTTATATAGAATTTATAGAGTAAGAAGGTTATATAATTAAACTCTATAACCTTTTTCTAACACCTACTAATTATAGGCTGTATATTTTATTAAGCTTAAAAAGCTTAATATAATAAGCGTCTATATATTTAAGAAGAGGAATCTAACTATCTAGAGGGTATATAGAATCTGGGGGGTATATTACTGCTGTAACTAATACCTCTACAAATACTTTTACAGCTAAATAATAACGAATATATTAATCTCTTTAAGTAAGGTAGAGGATACAATTTCAGGCAGGAGTAATAAGAGATAGACGAGTAATAGAGCGATAAGAACAATCCATCGCTGTTACCCCCACCTCCGCTACTAGTAAAGAAGCCTTATAGCCGTCCTTATAAGACGGTAGCTCTACTAACTAAGCCTATACGTTAATCCTTATATTATACGCCCCGATAGTTTAATCTAAATATAGTATTAATAGTTAATAACGTATCTCTTTAAGACGAGATAATACTAAGTATTTTTATTACTCTTATACGAAATTTTGCTTTAGCAATTATAATAGATACTTATAGTATAAAAGACGATCTAAATCTCCTACCTAAATCTACTTTACTAAAGTAGGCGCGCGTATATTAATACTTAGAGTAGTAGTATAAGGTAGAGAAAGAAGAAATAGAATTATATACAGAGAACAGCACCTGGCAGGTTATTAATTATATACTAGCTAGAACTATTATACTACCTACTAAATAGATATATAAATACAAGTTTAATAATAAAGGATATCTAGTATAGTATAAAGCATGCCTTATTATCTATAGCAATTACTAATATTTAGATCTCTAAGAAGATATATATATAGAAGTAGTACGCTCTACAACTATTAAATTAATTCTAGTACTAGTTAACACTCTTAATCTAGAGTATAACTAGGTTAATGTCGTTATAGCCTTCCTAAATAGAAAGATAGATAAAAACAATCCTATCTACGCTTAACTACTAGATAGTACAATCGTATAACTTAATAAAGTACTCTATAGTCTCTGCTAGTTACTATAACTTTAGTATAAAGAGATTAGTCGCTACTTGATATTATATAGATATAAACCTCTTAATTCTAATCTATATATCTTTATTAGTAAAGAGCTATAGTAGATTATTATCGTATATATCGACGATCTGCTCTTTATTTATCTAACGGCTAAAGGTATAATAGTTATAAAATAAATAGTTATAAGTATCTATAAATATCGTAATCTTAGCCTACTAAACTATTACCTTAGAATCTATATCGCGCGCAAATATATAATATATATAATAGAGCTCTCTATAGAATTATATATTAGGAAACTTATATTAATACTTTAGTAAGAGAACTATCGCAAGCGCAGTATACCGTTTAATCTCTTAGCTATTAAACTTATAGCTCGCCCTAAGGAAGACGTCTATAATACCGAACTACTTAACAAATATTAGTTAGTTATTAGTAAGTTACTATATTCTATATACCTTATATAACTAGATATTATATATTATATTACTTTTCTAGGATGCTTTAGTAGTAATCTAATAAGTTTATACTATAAGTATATATTATAGATTGTAAATTATCTCTATACTACGCGTAACTATATTATAAAGTTCTTAGCGCTAGATGGAGCTTAAAGAGTACTAATCGAGTACTCCGCCTATACGCTAGAAGCACCTCTTATAAGCTACTTAGATTTGTTATATACTAATTATAAGGATCGTAAATCAACAGCTAGATATCTATTTAAGCTGTTTAGAGGAATAATTTACTATTAATCTTTTAAAGAGCGGTTAGTAATAATATTAATAATAGAAGCCGAATATGTAGCTATTATATATACAGCTAAGGAAGTAGTATAACTCTATCAACTCTACACTAAGCTAGGTATATTATATAAACTACTTTAACCTCTAAAGCTTTACGTTAATAATCTACTAGTTATTAAGCTTACTAAGTAGGAAGAATACTATTAGTAAAGCAAGTATATCGACATCTATTATTATTAGATTAAAGAGTAAGTAGCTCTTAGTTAATTATAACTCGAACACATTATAATAGTTAATATAGTAGTAGATAGTCTAACTAAGCCCCTCTCTACCGAAGCTTACAGTCGATTCCTATAGTAACTAGATATAGGAGAAGTATTAATCGCTTACAGTTAGTATTAGTAGGAGCTACTATCGAGTAATATATATAGATATATACTGTAGTTTCCGTTCAGTCTAGGGGATATATTAGAGGGTAGATATTAAGGTAATAGACTTTACAAACATCGGCGTTTATAGACTAGTTTTAATTAGGACTAGCTCTATTTAGATAGTTCTTCTAGAGAACGCGCTTTACTAAGTAAGTAATAATAATATACTTCCTCCTACTCTATCTACTACAGTTTAATAGTTTTTATATATTATATATATAGTACCCTTTATAAACTATTTAAACGCCTCTACTATTAAAGTAGATAAGCTATCTAGGTGCTTTTAAACTCTTAATCGAACGTATGTAGATTAAAACCCAAATTTAATAGGATTACTTAGTATTTTTAACTCCTAAGGGGTATCTTTAACTATAGAGGGTATTAGCGTATATAGTCGAACTTCGAGCTTTAATAGTACTATATCTAAATTAAATAGAACTAGGCTAGCGCCTTAAAAGCTACTTAGGATATTACTCTTTATAATTACTGCGTTAAAAGCTGCTTTAAAGTAGGGTAAGAACTCGATTTTTATAATGTAGTTAATATAACCGCGTATTAGCTACTCGACTTAGCGCCCGTACGTAGTCTTTAAAGGCGAGAAACAACCTATATCTAGTAGCTGTAGTAGGTACGATAAATGTGGAGGTATATAAAGAGTAATAATATTCTTTTCCTTATAGAGCTGCCTAAATTCAAGCGAGTCGTAGCTTTTATAGCTGTCGAGAATTAGCAATCGATATATACTAATAGTATAATCCTTTATATACGCGTTAAAGTACTTTAACTACTTAATACTAATATTATTTATCGTCCAGCCGTTATCAGTAACCTATATAGCCTAGGTTGGTAGAATATTATCTTCTTTATACTATATAGAGAGGTAGTAGGTGCCTATAAAGATAATAAAAAGTAGTATTACCTATTCTATCGCGTTAATACTCTAGATAACTATAGTCTACTCGCGATTATCTGGCTAGAGCTACTTTAGTCGATTCCGTCTTTTAAAGCTAGTAACTACTACTCCTATTAATATTACACCTATTATAAAGCCTAATTTATTAAAGTTGTACGTATCTTCGTTAATAATACTATACTTAGCCTTTATATTCTGTATAAGATAGAACTAGCCTTTTATAACCTTAGGATTCTTATATTTAGCTTTTAAATAGTCGTACTTTTAATTAAATTTAACCTTAAGCTTAGGCATACGTTTAATAAAGTTCTCTACCTAGTTCTTTTTAACCTAGCTAGTAGAGCGTATAGCTAGTAGTAAATTAGCTATATTTTAAATAGTAGTAAGCCGCAGCGGAAATCCTCTTATATCTAGATCTAGTATATACTAAATAATTACCTACTCCTTAATCTTACTAAGCTTTATTAAATTAGGCCGGTAATTATATTATAGAGCTGTTTTTTACCTTTATATACTAAGTATACTTTAGGAGATATTATAGATTAATATAACGCGACGTATAGTTAGTATTATATCTTATTAAAGAGTTTAGAGTATAAGCTATATTCTAACTTCTTTCTAAATTAATTCTATAGTTATTAGTTGTAATATAATACTATAAAGTATAATTATTATAATTTTAGTAGAGTTTTAGTATTATAATTAGCTTGCTTAGGTGATCAGCTCGCTTATACTATACGTTACTACTATTTACTAATAAACTATTTAAATAGTTATTAAAAACTATAAACTATTTAAACTTAATATAAGAGAAGATTTTAAAGTAACTAATTTATAACTCTTATATAACCTAAAACCTAGATAGTACTATTTAAAATTCTATCTATTAAATTATATTTAATATAATTACTAGCTATCTAAAATTAAAACTAATCTAACTTTAGATAAAGATTATAGCTAAAAAGATTTATCTAAATTTAAATACCTAAAATCTATATTATAACTAGATATATATTATATAAGTATTATACTATTAGTCTAATTCTTTTAGTAATTTAACTATAAAATCTTTACTATATTAATAGCTAATATTAATAAGATTTTAGCTTTAAAGGTATATACTAATCCTATTATTAAAGTACCTAAAGAATACTATAATCTATTATTTATCTTCTTATATAAGAATATAGATAAGCTACTAAAATAATAATTATATAATTATAAAATTAAACTAGAGAATAGTAAGTAAACTAGCTTTAGTCTACTCTATAGGATATTCTAGAACAAGTTAAAGGTACTAAGAAAATACCTAAATAAAAACTTATCTTAGAGATTTATTAGAATAAGTTTTTTATTAATAGTTATACTTATAATTTTTATAAAGCAATTTAGAAATAGTTTCTAATTCTATATAAACTATAGAACCCTAAATACTATTACTATTAAAAACTAATATCTAATTCTACTAATCTAAGAAATATTAACCTAATTTAGTAAGGCTAAATACTATATAAAATTCGATATTATTATTACGTTTAATAAGTTAAAGATTATTAAGAGAGATAAATAGAAGACTATCTTTTATATATATTATAGGCTATTTAAATACCTAATAATACTTTTTAGTTTAGCTAATATTCTAAGTATATTCTAGTACTTTATAAATAATATACTAAGATTATATTTTAATATATTTTATACTACCTATATTAATAATATCCTAATATTTAGTAAGAATCTAAAGGACTATAAGTAGTATATCTAGCTAGTTTTTAAAACCTTAAAAGTAAATAGTTTATAGCTTAATATAGATAAGTATAAGTTCTACTAATTAGAAGTAATCTACTTAGGGTATATAATTATTATAGAAGGGATTTATATAGCCTTAAAAAAGGTAGAGATAATTATTAACTAAGAATACTTTAAAAATATAAAAGATATTTAAGCCTTTATAGACTTTACAAACTTCTACTAATAATTTATTAGTAACTTCTTATAAAAAGTCTCCCCTTTAGTAGCCCTAACGAAGAAAAATACTTAATTTAACTAGAATAATAGCTGTTAATATTTCTTTAACTATTTAAAGAATACTTTTATTTCTATACTAATTTTCTAATATTTTAACCCTAAACTACTAATAGTAGTAGAAACTAATATATTTAATTTTATAATAGTTAGTATACTATTCTAAAGAGGTACTAATAGTAAACTAAAACCTGTTATCTACTTCTCTAAGTATATAAACCCTTCTAAAGGTAATTATAAGATATATAATAAGGAGCTACTTATAATTATCTAATATTTTAAATAATAGAGGCTCGAATTAGAAGGTGTAGTATTTCTTATAGAAGTATTAAGCAATTATAAGAACCTATAGTACTTTATAATAATAAAGTAGCTAAACTACTAATAAGCCTATTAGTTAGAATATCTATTAAGATTTAACTTTAGTATTATATACTAACCTAGAAAACTTAAAGAGAAGCTTAATATCTTAATTTAAAGGTTATAAGATAAGCCTATATAAGAAGAGGCTTATAGAGGTTATTAATAGATATTACTTCGTTTTAAACTATTCTAATAGATAGAAGTAGGCTAATTAATTATAGAGATTATTAACGAAGAATACCTGAATAATAATCTAATCTAAGATACTTTAAAGCTACTAAGAGAAGGAACCTATTAATTTAAGTTTCTAACTCTAGCTAATTATAAAAAGTATAATAATTAACTATACTACTAAAATTAACTTATAGTACTAGACTATAATAAGCTAAAGCTTAAGCTGCTGTAAGCTATTTATAACTTGCTATCTAGTAGATACTCTAGTCGAAAAAAGACCTTAGAACTATTCTAGTACAAGTACTATTAGTTAAAGATATTCGACTCGGTATAATAATATATAGGCTATTATTATATATACTGAAGAAGTAAAGCTTTTAGAGAGAAGTACTATAAATTACTAAAACTATTACCTATACCTAAATAAAGGTTTTAAAATATCTTTATAGACTTTATAACTAATTTACTAAAATTAGAAGGTTATACGAATATTATAGTAGTAGTTAATAGACTTAATAAGTATAGACACCTAATATTATACGTAAGAATTAAAGCTTCTAATATTATCTAACTATTCTATTACTATATATAGGTTTACTATAGACTACTATATACTATTATATCTAATTATAGAATATAGTTTATCTCTACTTTCTACTAAGAGCTTTATAGATAGCTATAAATTAATATATATATATTAACTAGCTTCTACCTAAAGACTAATAGCTAGATAGAAAATACTAATATAGTAATAGAATAAGTTTTCTAAGCCTATACTAGCTATAAATAAGATAACTAGGTTAAATAGCTACTAATAGTGTAGTTTAAAGTGAATAATATAGTATCTAAATTAATAAAAGTCTCCCCATTTCTAGCCTACTTTAGCTAGTACCTTTAAATAAGCTTTAAGCTACTTATAAAGATCTATTAACTACTAAAATAGTTCCTAATAGTTTAAGAAGCTAATAAACTAGTTAATAAGATAAAGAATATTATAAAGTATATTAGAGAAGAACTTACTTAGGTATAAGCGTTCTAATAAAAGTACGCTAACTGTAAGCGCGTACTAGCTTCTAACTACTAGGTTAATAATCTAGTCTAGCTAGACGCTAAGAATATATATATATAAAGACCGTTGAAAAAGCTTAACTAGAAAAATATAGGCCCTTATAAGGTTATTATAAAGGTATCCTCGTACGCTTATAAACTAAAGCTACTCGAATTAGCTAAAATATATCTTATATTCTATATATTACTATTATAGCTAGTACCTAAATTATTTAACTACTTATCTAATTAGTAAATATATAACCCTAAACCTATTAAGATTAATAGAGAACTAAAATACCTTATTAAGTAAATAGAAGACTTCTACTATAACTAATAGAAACGCCGGTATAAATACCTAGTTAAGTAGACTAGCTATTATAACCTAGAATAGTACCCGGCTAGTAACTTTACTAAGATAACTGCTATAAAAGATTACTACGCTAGAAACTTAAATAAATAAGACCTAAATATAATATTATATCTAGATTCTTAATTAAATATTAAAGTCTAATTTAAGTATATTTTTAAACGCTTATAATAATATTATATTAATATAATACTAGTAATAATACTACTACTAATCTCTAGTATAGTACTACTATATAATAATAACTAATTATACTAATATACTTATAACCTTAACTAACGCTAGTATTAATAACTATTACTTAATTATAAATAACCTAAATATAATATAAAGATCTAACTTATAAGAGCTTATAACTAAGAGGGGGGTATTATTATAGTAATACTGTAATACCTCTATACCTATACTACTCTTATTATAATACTCGAACTAGCTGCTAGTAATAGCTATTAGCTGCTAGCTAGAATATAACCGACTTATTATAACTATAATAGAGGAAGGTTTTACTAACCCAGCTAACCTATATAATAGTATAGACCTAACCTCTAACGTATCTTATAAGTAAGCAGCCTATATTATAACGATGCAAAGAAATCGTTCTACGAAAAGCTTCATCTTTTCGCTTATCTTATCCTACCCCCGGTTCTACCCCTTTTCCCATCCGTATATAGTTGCATACTCCCTTATAAGTAGCTTAGTAGTTTTTCTATATCCTTTCGTACAAGGCCTATAGGTGTTAATAGAATTCCTAGGTCCCTAATCCCCACGCACTTCTATATACCTCTAAGTAGATTCGTACCGTATTTAGACCTATTATCTTACCTACGCCGTTATATTATATAGAAAAATTTAATACTACTAGTAACAGCCTCTTTAATAATATCATATTAATTGTTTATTTAAATACGTCTAAGTCTAAAATACACCCGATTTAGTTTAGGTTGTAATACTTATATACTATTACATCAAATTATTTAGTTATCTAGATAGGATCTTAAAAACCTTTTATCGACCGAAGCCTTTAGGTTTAGAACTTCCTATCCCCTGCGATTAGGATTGCTTTCGGAAAAGCCGCGTAGAGTGCGCCTAGGTAGAAATTTAAAGACTACTAATAACCTATCAGAATCGGAGGCAACCGCCGATATCTAACTATAATTCACCTTCTAATTCCTATGCTAGAATCGATATATGCGCAAGTTGTAGTAAGAGTAAGCTTCCATCTATACGTGTAGAATAACCGTTACCTCTTATAGGGGGCCCTGCGACAGGCGGACCCCTCTCTATAAGGCTAGTAGTAAAGAACCTATCTAATTTAGAGGGAAATTAGAGTAAACTAACCCTTAAAGAATAAATCGTAATTTTATAAGAGGAGATTATACGCTTAATACGATAGAGAATTATTAGTCTTAATTAACCTCTATAAACTACCGAATCAGTACTAATAATACGCTGAGAAACTTTTACGACTTTTCTAGTAAGAAACTTTTTAGCCACCCCTAAGCCCCCTTAAGCCTATTTTACTAAACGCACGCCTAAGATCGAAAGCCTTATAAATAGTAATAAACCTATATTTAAATAATAGTAAGCCTCAATCCTAGACCGACTTGAGATTAATATAGATTACTATTAGATAGAGCGTGTACGTATAGCGTTAGTATAGAGATATACCTCTAGTACTGCGAAAGGGTATCTAGAGCTAAAATACCTAGCTAAATCGGACTAGTATCGGTTTAAGAATGCTAAAGAAATAATTTCGCTTCTACAATCGTATTTTATTATAGATAATAAAGAGATAGAGGCGCGATAGGCGTTTCAGGTCCTAAGAATAAATAAGGGAGAAGCATTCCCAACTTTTAAAGCTCGCTTTATTAGTACAGCTATTAGGGGATCTATATCCTAATCTAAATAGTTCTTCTACCTATAGAATAAGATTCTCCCCAGCCTGAGGATACTAAACTTTAGCTTTAAGCTTATATAGAAAGGCTTCTTTAACGTTATAGTCGCCTACTTAATAGCCTACGATATAGAAAGGAGGAGCGTTCCTAATCTTCTAGAACGAACTGTTAGCCTATAGGTTACAGCTAAAATAAATTTAGAGCGGTACTGGAAGGCTTTTAAGAGTTTATCTAAAGTAACCTATAATCTGATACTACTCTAATCCACCCTAGTATTAACACCTCGTTCTACTACAATCGCTCTCTAATAACCCAGTAAGACTCTCGCACCTGAAAGGCATACGACCCTAGATAATTACTATAACTATAGTAAACTAGAATACTTTATAAACAAATGTATAGTCTTTAAAGTATAAGAGATAGAGGTTAAATAAGAGGAGATTAAGGAAGAAGAGTTCCTAGACGTAAATGAGTACTACCCGGATGATTCTCGGGTGGGAAATAGAAACGTCTGGGAAAACTCTCTATTTTAGGCTTAAGTAGATATAACTTATTAAATATCGATTTGTTGTATTTATTTAGAGGAAAGTACTTCTAAATCCCTACCGTTCTATGTTTAAAAGGCGTTAGTATATAACTAAACGCCCTTATTAATACTAGCGCCTAAGGCTTCCTATTCTTTAATTCTATAGTAGCTAGATTACTCTTTTAAGCCCTATATATATTAATATAGCGCTTACCCTTTAAAATTACTGTTAAAGGTTTTTAGGACTAAATCTAAACCTTAGTTAATTAGTATATCCGCTTATACCTACGAATTAATAGGAGAACTATCTAAAACTATTTATTTATTATTATAGACCTAAGTACTTAGGATTATATTATTAGTATTAAATAGTTACGTCGCTTTCAACTCCAGCTAGATATAGATAAGAATCGGATTATATAGCTCTCTAAGTATCCTACTACTTATAATTTATTACCTCCTCTTCTTATATAATTAACTCAGCTAGTATATAATAAGAAGGTAGAGCTAGATATCTAGCGACGCGACGCTCTATAGGAAAAGGACTAGTATTAGTAGTCCCGCAGTCCGACTATCTATTATATTAAGGGTCTATTAAGACTGCTAAAACTATATTAATCTCCTATAACCTATAGTCTGAATAAGCTTAGAGCTTCTATACGCCCGTATATAACAAAGTCTAAATCCGATCTAAAGGAAATCTATTCTCCTATTATTACTCTTATTATAGCTAATACTTTCTACTTTAACATGAAGAGGAAAGAGAACAAGTTTTTCTCTACGTCTCTATACGAAATCGAGCGGCTAATTAAAGATAAGTAAGCCCTAGAGCTGGAAGACGAGGCTGAAAACGAAGTACTAGTAAATCTCCGATTGCTATCTAAATACTATAAGTATTAGGATATATTTAGTAAAACTGCGGCTTATTAATTACTGGAACCCCGCTCTTATAATTATAAGATTATCCTTACAGAACCCCTCCCTAATAGTTACAGCCTATTATACAAGTAGAACGTTAAGGAGCTAGAGGTAACTAAGAAGTATATTATAGATAATCTATGGAATGGGTATATTAAGCAGAGTCTAAGCTCTTTCGCATCTCTAATCCTTTATATTTATAAACTTAATAGCGACCTGTATATCTGCGTAGATTATTATAAACTTAATACTCTTACCTATAAGAACGTATATCCGATACCGCGCATAGATAAACTCTTATTTAAGCCTACTAAGGTAGTAATTTTTACTAAGTTTAACATTCGCGCAGCCTTTAACAAGATTAGAATAGACCCTAGTTCTAAAGAATATACTACCTTTCAGACTTAATACGGAACCTATAAGTATAAAGTTCTACCTTTTAGATTATATAACGGCCTAACAACTTACCAGCGCTATATAAACGACGTACTAATTAACTACCTGGATGACTTTTATATTGCTTACTTAGACGATATCCTTATCTACTTCGAAGATAAGGCGATATACGCTATCTACGTTAAGAAAGTTCTTGAGAGATTATATTAAGCAGGGTTATAAGTTGATATTAAGAAGAGCGAATTCTATATTACCCGAACTAAATATCTTAGCTACATCCTCTTAAATAAAGGCCTTAAGGTTAACCTAGAATAGGTAGAAGTACTACGCAACTAGTAGTTACCTACTATCGTAATAGGTGTAAAATCCTTCTTAGGTTTTACTGGATTCTATTAATAATTTGTACCGGAATTCTCGCGTATCGTAAAGCTAATTATCGTACTATAAAGCCTTATAACCCCTTTTATATAGACTTTAGAATGTAATATTACCTTTAAGAAATTGAAGTCAGCCCTGTTAAGTATATCTACTCTCTACTACTTTAACCCTACGTTAGAAACAAAAATGGAAACTAATACCTCTAATAGAGTAGTTGTAGGAGTACTGTTATAGAAATATCCCAACGGAAAATGGTACCCTATAGCATTCTACAATAAGGTTCTATCCGGTTTAGAACTGAACTAGGAGATCTACAATAAGAAACTATTCGCAATTATTACTGTGTTTAAGTAATAGAGGGTAGAACTTACTTTAGTAGCTACTAGGACTCTAGTATACACCGATTATTACTTACTTAAATATTTTATAACTACGAAGGTACTTAATACTCGTTAAGTTTATTAGACTAAGGAATTAGCTTAATATTAGTTCCGAATTAAGTATACCCTAGATAAGAATAACGCTAGAGTAGATATCC
Organism: Lojkania enalia; assembly: GCA_010094045.1. Taxonomy (NCBI): domain Eukaryota; kingdom Fungi; phylum Ascomycota; class Dothideomycetes; order Pleosporales; genus Lojkania; species Lojkania enalia. The sequence goes on from ML986783.1 coordinate 76,139, forward strand.
TTAGTCGTCGCGAATAAGATGTAGAAAACTTAAAAGCGGTTTAAACTAACAACCGGTTAAGAGTCCTACTTAGACCGTATTAACTTCACCCCCAAATTAATACTAAATTAGCCCAGTCCTATATTACTTAAATAACAACTTAGGCGGCTATACTAAATATTATTAAAGGCTAGGAGTAGGTTATATTACTAGACTCTCTAGAGTTGATCGATGTATTATTATAGAAAAACCGAGCCTCCTTCACGCAGGAATGTATACTTCTATCCTACAAGTATTAGATAGAAAATAGACTACTCCTCTATGATAATCGTTTATATATTCTATTAGATTCAGGCTTTTACACACGACTTATATAAGAGGCTTATAATTAAGTATCCTCCGTATACCTAAGCGCTACTAAAACCTATTAGTTACTATTCTAGAAGTACTACTAGAAGGGTATAGAAGCTACTTGTAAACGATATATATAGAATTACATCCTATACTGTAAAGCTTATCTAATATAAACCCGAACCCTAGGTTTTATCTACCTACTTCCTATACTAAATTAACTAATATAGTACCTGTATATTAACTTTAAGAATTTTCCTATAGATAAGTCCGGATATAATTAGATTATAGTGGTAATCGATCGCCTATCTAAACAAGCTGTATCTATTCTCTACTATCGTATAATTAACGTAAGGGGAATAGCTGAATTGTTTATTTAATAGGTGTACCGCTTTAGCTATATACCCGAAACTATTATTTTAGACTAAAGACCTCAGTTTATATCTAGTTTCTAGTCTAAATTCTGCTATATCTTAGGCGTAAAGATTAAACTATCTACTGCCTATTATAAAGAGATTAACGGATAGATAGAGATTATAAATAAGTATATCGATCAGAGACTGCGTTCTTTCGTATCCTTCTACTAAGATAATTAGAGTTCTCTATTACCTATAATCGACCGAGTATAAGCGACTCTACTCTATATAACTATCGGAATGTCCCTATATCAGATCCTATATAGATCCGAGCCCTATTAGAGTTGGAATTGGAAATATTCCGTTAACTCTATTACCGCAACAGATAAATTAAATTGTAAGAACGCTTTAGCTCTAGTAACTTATATATATACAGTCTAGGAAACCGTAAAGGCTAATATTAAGAAGGCTTAGAATCGCATACAATCCGTTATTAACTATTACTAGTAACTAATTAATTAGTAGATTAGTAATATAGTCTATTTAAATACTAAGAACCTTACGGTCTAGAGACCGAGTCGAAAGCTATCCGATTAATAGGAGGGCCTCTTTAAAGTACTAGAGTAGGTTAGAAACTCGTACCGCTTATAGCTACCCCTAGGGTTGAGTATATATAATGTCTTCGCACTAAACCTGCTGTATAAGAACCCCTAGGACCCTCTATCTAGATAAGAAGCTCCGAAACCACCTACTATCGCTATTAATAGGGTAGAAGAGTGGGAGGTTGAGGAAATACTAGCTAGTAAGTTGTATCGCAAAACCCTTAAATACTGTATAAAATAGGTAGGATATAATTCTAACCCGATCTAGTATAAAGCTTTAAACTTTATAGGTTCGCCTTATAAGCTAAAAGCTTTTTATAATAAGTATCCGAATCGCCTAGAACCCCTAAAAGCCCTAACTAAATAGATTAAGGTATACGAGGATAGTATAGAGAATATAGATTACCTAGTAGATAATAGCGTATAAGAGTTAAGTAGTGGATTTTTTAAAAAACTAAAGTATAGGCCCGAAATTACTCCTCTATAGAATCTGGAGGGTCTGATAGTAGGCTGTCGGATACCTCCCCAGTCCTCTCCTCTTCTACCCTTCTTCCCCTTCCTTCCCTCTAGACTCCCCTTAAACCTTCTCTACCTCGTTTTTAGCCGCCTGAGAGCGCTACGATATTAGCTTAAAGGCTAGATACTAGAGCCTTTAAGGCCGAAACCTGATAGAGTAACTTAGTACCCTAGTAGAACGAAGCTACCTAGATACTAGCCGTAAGAAGACTATCTTTCTAACTCCTTACAACCTGGGCTATAAGCGCTAGGCTATAAGCGGACTCTAAAATAGTCTTAAAGGCTACCTTTTTATCCTCTTTATCCTCTATGTATTAGGTTACTACTTATAGTTTGAGATAGCCTTAGAGGACTAGAAACTCCTCCTTATAGTAGAAGGGGATCTATAAGTGCGTTAGTAGTAAGTACCCTACTAGTATTAGATGCGATTTATATAGGGTTGCACTTTTCATTTTACGAGGTGTAATACTCGCATTTTTTTAATCTTAGGGACTAAAAGGAAAATATTATACGCTGCCTGTAGGCGAGTGCGCACGTAGCTTAAAGGTAGATAATTTAGAAGGCTTTTAAAAAGGCTTTAGGAGGCGGGCAGAGTAGTATATTAATTAATTTTTTTTTTCTATAAGGCGTTAGCGATACTTTAATAATTAATAGTTCTAGAGACGCGCAACAATACGTATAGAGTAGAAGTTATTATTTAGTTAAGGAAGCTTAGTTAATAGTAACCTGGTAATATACTAAGGCTAGTAAACACTTGTTACTATACGCGACAAAATTGTAATATTAATAAACTGTTATAATAGCGGTTACTAGCTGATATATAGGTTAATTACACTTACCGCGAAAACCTTACTTAATATTACGTTAATAAACGCATCTCTATAGGCAACCGTATATATTAGCCCTTACCGGTAAATATCTTGAAGAAATTTCTTTATACTGGAACCCATCCGTAACAGCCCCAATTCCCTCCTAAACTAGTATAGATAGGGACTATCAGTTTACGAGGAGGGGGGTAGTATAATAATACAAAGAAATCGTTCTACGAAAAGCTTTATCTTTTTACTTATCTTATCCTACCCCCGGTTCTACCCCTTTTCCCATCTATATATAGTTATACACTCCCTTATAAGTAGCTTAGTAGTTTTTCTATATCCTTTCGTACAAGGCCTATAAGTATTAATAGAATTCTCAGGTCCCTAATCCCTATACACTTCTATATGCCTCTAAGTAGATTCGTACCGTATTTAGACCTATTATCTTGCCTACGCTATTATATATATAAGTAAATAGTCTACTCTATTACTAAAACGCGATACCTAAGCTTTTAATAATAATATAATAATAAAATAATAAGAATATAGCTGAAAACGAGAATTAAGTAAACTTAGCCCTCTTAGCTACTAAAAAAGGCTAAATAAATAGTAAAAGACGTACTACTTTAATATTTAATATAATTTAAACAACCGTACGCTAATAATACGCTGGAATCCGCTTACAGTATAATTATAAGCCTAACTTAAAGAGACTAATAAAACCTAAAGAGGAGGTTATTATCTAATATATATTTAACCTGGATTTACGAGAATTTACGCCTACCTTAGCCGCTATATAAAATATAGCTAATAGCTTACTTACTAAGCACGGTATAGGCTAGATTAGTATATATTAGCCTAGGAACTTTATTAGATATACTCCTAAGCTTAAGATATACCTAAATCAGCCTTATAATCGCTAGAAAGCTCTATATAAAAATCTTAAAGTAATTAAAGACTAGTTTAAACTTATATAGCGTACTAAAGAGAAGTATAGTATTATAGATAAAGATATATACAACTTTAACGAATCTAGCTTTCGAATAGGCGTTATCTTATTATAACTAGTTGTTATAGGTATAGAAAGATATAATTAACTAAAGGCAATTTAATTAGGTAATTATAAATGGATTTTAGTAATTTAGAGGATTAATACTACTAGCTGGACGCTCCTACCCTTTATTATTATTACTAGCTACTACTATCTCTCTACCTAATACAAAGGCGACAATATATCTAAGAACTAGGCTATTACAGTTAGTAAGAACGGCTGGATAACAAATAAACTCAGTATTAAGTAGTTAAAGTACTTTTATAGGTATATAAGGGATCGTATAATAGGCGCGCGTCGACTACTAATCTTTAATAGTTATAACAGCTATAACTCGCTTAATTTCTAGAAACTCTACGAGGAATAGGGCATTATTCTACTCTATATACCAGCTTATTTATTATACCTATTACAGCTACTAGATATAGGCTACTTTTTACTATTAAAGCGTATATATAGAAATTAGATCTTAGTTTTAGCATGCAATTATATCAACTATATTATAAAACTTAAGTTCTTTCTAGCCTTTAAAGCTACTTTTGATATATTAATTATAAAGGATAATATCTATATAAGCTTTTAAGGAGCTGGTCTAATCCTATTTAATCTAGAAGTAGTACTTTTAAAACTTAATATAAAGCTTTATACGCTAATACCGCTAGTATAAGATAATACTCTATAAGAAGTAAAAACACCAAGTAACACGCGCGAGCTAAAAGCTTAATTAATATTAATTCGTAATTGGATTTAAAGGGATATAAGTTCTTCGCTAGCTTCTATTATTAAGAAGCTAAATCAGCTTAAAAAAGGCTCTATAAAAGCGATATATTAGATCGGGTTAATATATAATAAAATCGTCAGCCTTCGAGAAGCGAATAAAGTAGCAACAAAACGGAAAAAGCGGAAAAAAAGGCAGATTTAAGCGCAAGGGACCCTAATAAAAATATAAGGAGAGATGATTATTGCTGAAAAGAATAATAAAGAGGAAACTCGGGCTATAATACGCTAATTTGGGGTGCGATTAGGTATAAGCGGACAGTATAAAGCGCGCTGTAGCCGCTGCGGTAAGACTGGGCATAATTCTCGTACATGCTAGAAGGATGTAGAGGTTTCTATAGAATAATCGCGTAAGTTGTAAATTGCTATTATATTATTTAGTTGTTGAGCTATATGTATATAAAGGTTGAAAAAGTTGATAGGGTGGACCGCTCGCTTATATAGGCCGCTCGCTTGTAAGGTACGTCATAAAAACTTATATAATATAGATATCTCTATTCTTTATATAATATTTTAATATTTATATATAGTATATAATAATAGAGTTAACTATTTAAAGTACGATTAACTAACTATATATAAACGTTTATAATATTCTAGTAGTATATAAATCCTACTATAATAGTAGTAGACCTATCTATATTAATAATATTATTTAAACTATAGCTTATAAACTATAATAAAAATACGATATTATCAGCTTACTTTACTACCATTTAGTAGAAGTTATATTAATAGAAGTATAAATAATATAAGCGCTAGAATATTAAGTTTAAGTATTAGAAGAAAGCTCTTACTAAATTTAACTCTAAGATTAGTAAGATATTAGCTATAAAATATTTTTATCTAATTAAAAATAAGAATATACTATATAATTAATTAATAATATTTAAAAAGTATTTTATACTATTTAATAATATATTTTATTAGCGAGCGGCCTATATAAATAATTAGTCTACTCTATTAACTTTTTTAACCTTTATATATATATAGTTTAACAACTAAATAATATAATAGCAATTTATAACTTATATAATTATTCTATAGAAACTTCTATATCTTTCTAATATATATAAAAATTATATCTAGTTTTACTCTAGTAGCTATATTATACTTTATACTATCTACTTATACTTAATTACATTCTAAATTAGTATATTATAGCCCGAGTTTCCTCCTTATTATCCTTTTTAGCAATAATTATCTCTTCTTATATTTTTATTAGGGTCTCTTATACTTAAATCCACCTTTTTTTCTATTATTTCTATTTTATTACTACTTTATTTACTTCTCGAAGGCTGACGATTTTATTATATATTAACCCGATCTAATATATTACTTTTATAAAGTCTTTTTTAAGTTAATTTAACTTTTTAATAATAGAACCTAGTAAAAAGTTTATATCCCTTTAAATCTAATTATAAATTAATATTAATTAAGCTTTTAACTCGCGCGTATTACTTAGTATTTTTACTTTCTATAGAGTATTATTTTATACTAGTAGTATTAGTATATAAAGCTTTATATTAAGCTTTAAAAGTACTACTTCTAGATTAAATAGGACTAAACTAGCTTCTTAAAAGCTTATATAGATATTATCCTTTATAATTAATATATTAAAAGTAGTTTTAAAAATTAGAAAGAACTTAAGTTTTATAATATAGTTAATATAATTATATACTAAGACTAAGATCTAATTTCTATATATATACTTTAATAGTAAAAAGTAGCTTATATTTAGTAGCTATAATAGGTATAATAAATAAGTTAGTATATAGAGTAGAATAATACTCTATTCCTTATAGAGTTTCTAGAAATTAAGCGAGTTATAGCTATTATAGCTATTAAAGATTAGTAGTCAACACGCGCCTACTATACAATCTTTTATATACCTATAAAAGTACTTTAACTATTTAATATCGAGTTTATTTATTATCCAGCCGTTCTTACTAACTATAATAGTCTAGTTCTTAGGTATATTATCGCTTTTATACTAGGTAGAGAGATAGTAGTAGCTAGTAATAATAATAAAGGGTAGGAGTATTTAGCTAGTAGTATTAATCCCCTAAATTACTAAAATCTATTTATAATTATCTAATTAAATTACCTTTAGTTAATTATATCTCTCTATACCTATAATAACTAGTTATAATAAAATAATATCTATTTAAAAGCTAGATTTATTAAAGTTATATATATTCTTATCTATAATATTATACTTCTTCTTAATATACTATATAAGCTTAAACTAGTCTTTAATTATTTTAGAATCTTTATATAGAGCTTTCTAGTAATTATAAAACTAATTTAGGCGTATCTTAAGCTTAGAAGTATATCTAATAAAGTTCTTAGGCTAATATATACTAATCTAACTTATATTATACTTAGTAGGTAAACTATTAGCTATATTTTATATAGTAGTTAAAGTAGGTATAAATCCTCGCGAATCTAGGTTAGGTATATATTAAATAATAACCTCCTTTTTAAGTTTTATTAGTCTCTTTAAGTTAGGCTTATAATTATACTATAAGTAGATTATAGTATATTATTAGTATACAGTTGTTTAAATTATATTAAATATTAAAATAATATATTTTTTACTATTTATTTAGCCTCTTTTAGTAGCTAAGAGGACTAAGTTTACTTAATTCTCGTTTTAGGCTATATTCTTATTATTTTATTATTATATTATTATTAAAAGCTTAAGTGTCGCGTTTTAATAATAGAATAGACTACTTATTTATATAGGCCGCTTACTTATAAGGTATATAATAATATATTAACACAATCTTATTATATACTATAAAATACTTTAGATACTATTATAAGGTAGAAAAGATAAAGAGTAGTTATAATTTTAGATAGAAGTTATAAATATATATATTACTATAAATATACTAGAAATAATAGATTTTAGAGTATAAGAAAACTTTCTTATTATTTATAGAATAATTATTCTAGAATATAGTATATTAGAACTATATTCTCTTATTAATTTAGAGGAAGCTAGTATAGTAATACTATTAGTAGAGGACTATATTAGTAAGTTTATATTATAGTATCCTTACGTTCCCCCTAACACCTATATATAGCGCGCTCGCTTTAGCGCACGTATCTTCTTCTTCTCCTTTATCTTCCTATTTACCTCGCGTTTAGCTTGTTCCTGTAACGATGCAAAGAAATCGTTCCACGAAAAGCTTCATATACAACCTTATCCCAAAGCTTTTCGCTTATCTTATCCTACCCCCGGTTCTACCCCTTTTCCCTTCCGTATATAGTTGCACACTCCCTCATAAGTAGCTTGGTAGTTCTTCTATATCCTTTCGTACAAGGCCTATAGGTGTCAATGGAATTCCTAGGTCCCTGAACCCCCACGCACTCCCATATGCCTCTGAGTGGATTCGTGCCGCATTCGGACCCATTGTCTTGCCTGCGCCGTTACATTATATAGAAGAACTCAATACTGCCGGTGACGGCCTCTTTAATAATATCGCATCGATTGTTTA